>JACEEZ010008467.1:380227-383716 GCA_016584305.1 Chionoecetes opilio | reverse complement strand
TTTTTCATTTTTCTTTAAATCTATTAAATAAAATTTCTTTTCCCAACGTAAAATTTTTTTTTTAAAAATTTTTAAAAAATTTTAAAAAAAATCATTTTTTAAAAAAAACCCCCCTTTTTTTTTTAAAAAAACCCAATTTACAAAAATTTATTTCCATTTTTAATTTATTAAAATTTAATAATTATTATTTATCTCTTTTAATTTTTAAAATTTAATAAAATTTTAATTATAAAATATTTTTTAAACCCCCATACCCCAAAATTAATCCCCCCCCAACCCTTTTTTTCCTTCTAATAAATTACAAAAATATTAACCAAAATTTTCCCTTTACCTATTCTCTTAAAATTAATACCCAAAACTTTTTCTTTTTTCCTTTTAAAATAAATTTTCCAATTATAATTCTCTTAAATTTATATTTTTTATTTTCTCTTTTCCTTTTAAATAAATTAAACTTTAAAATTTTTTCTTTTTTTTTTTTCTTCTTAATATATAATATTATCATAAATTCTAAAATTTATCTCAAAAAATATTTTTTTAATTCTCATAATTTAAATTAAATTTATCTTTACTTCCTTTAAAAACTCATTATATTTCCTCAATAATATATTTCTAATTCCTATACCTTTTATTTTCCCCAAATTTTTCCCTTTAAAAATTACATTAAATTTATATTTCTTTTTTATTCAACATTTATTTTTCCATAAAAAAATTTTATATAAATTCAAAAATTAATTTAATTTATAATAAAATATAATAATTTTCCTTTTTTTATCTTATAATTTTTTTTTATTAATTTTTTAGTAATATTTTATAATATCTTTTTATCTATATTTATATTATTATATATAAAATATAATTTATATTTTATATATATATATATATATATATATATAATCTGAGCCTTTTTTGACTGAGACGCCCAAGATACCAGTATATAGGTTGAGAAGAAAAAAATATGAACTAAAACGGAAAGAAGTGTAAAAAAAAAAAATATCAATGGCAAAAAACCCGAATATAAAACAAATTAAAAAAAAGTTAGGGGTGGACTGTCAACCTTAACACCCCAGACTTTAAAAAAAGGCACACCAAAATAATGACAAAAATAATCAAAACCCCTCCTTATCCCAGGTCCCCTTTTATTTAAGGGGCTTTCTTTTTTTTTTCTTTTTTAAGGTTTTTTTTTTTGGGGGAAGGTTTTTTTTTTATGGGAAGGGTCTTTTTTTCATTTTTTTTGCAGGTGTCCTTTTTTTGGAGGGTCTTTTTGTTTAGTGGGGTCTTTTTTGGGGGGAAAGGTTTTTTTTTGGGGGGGGAAGGGGGAATACTTTAACAAAAGGCACTAAAATAATAAACATAAATAAAAACAAAACCTACCGACGACACAGGAGATAAAATTGTTCTCGCCAAAATGTTCCCGCCAAAATCAATTACCTGAGCTATATATTAACGGGGATACAATAAACGCTTATTACATTACCTGCCCATTGGCCACACCTTCCTACACTTCAAACCTACTCACTGCATTTTATTTCCCGTCATATAATTCACGTTAATGATCCCTCCCTTCCCTTTCTTTTTAGATATCAAAATGTTGTACGTATGTATCACTGCACATCAACACACACCACACACACACACACACACACACACAAACCACACCAAACAGAAAGGAGAAAACAAAAAGAGATAAACAAGAGGGAAAGAGGGATTATTGGTCTGGAACATAAAGGAAGGAATGAAGAAACATGTTTGCCCCATTGAAAGAGAGAGAGAAGAGAGAGAGAGAGAGAGAGGGAGAGAGGAGAGAGAGAGGAGAGAGAGAGAGAGAGAGAGAGAGAGAGAGAGGAGAGAGAAGAGGAGCGAGAGAGAGAGACGAACAAGTATATCACAGGAAGCAATGAAGCGAAAGGAAGGACAGGATCTAATTTTAACACCTTCCCGCGGAAAACCCCCAGTTGGATGAGAAAGTGGGGAGGAGAGAATATGTGGAGTGTGGGTGTGGGTGGTTGTTTTTTGGGGGTGGTGGTGTGTGTGTGTATAATTTTGGGGCTTTTTCGGAGGGCGGTGCCTTTTCCCTTTGACTTGATGAGTATGTGTTTTGGTATGTGGCTTTTTTTCATTCCCCTGGGGGGGGGGGAGGGGTGGTTTATTTTGGCCGATGTGATTTTGTTGGTCCCTTTCCTGCTTGGCTTCGTTTTTCTTTGTGTTGTCTGCGCGGCTGGGGCCTGCGCGGGAGCCAGTAGCGTCCGCATGGCCCCCCCCGACGTGGGAGAAACCATTGCAAAACCGGAACGGAGACCATACGTTTTTTTAAAAACTTGGAGCTCATTATACCGAGCTTTAGGCAATCTGGGACCATCACACAGCACACACCCACCATCCCCTTGCTCAAGGGAGACGGTACCGCCCGAAGTTTCAAGTGAAAAATCCCAGGGAGCACGATGATTCAACCACCTACCCACAGAATGGGAGCCCGTCACGTTTATCAACCTGAACCATCGCGCGTGTGTGTGTTGTGTGTGTGTGTGTGTGTGGTGTGGTGTGTGTGTGGTGTGTTGTGTTGTGTGTGGTTTGTGTGTGTGTGTGTGTGTTGTGTGTGTGTGTGTTGTGTGGTGTGTGTTGTGTGTGTGTGTGTGTGTGGTGTGTGTGTGTGTGTGTGTGTGTGTGTGTGTGGTGTGGTGGTGGTGTGTGTGTGTGTGTTGTGTGTGTGGTGTGTGTGGTGTGTGTGTGGTGTGTGTGTGTGTTTGTGTGTGTGTGGTGTGTGTGTGTGTGTAAGTGAGGCTCTATTGTTGTTGGTTGGAAAGAGCAATGACAGATAATTAGGTTCGTGTGTCGTCCTCCTCCTCCTCCCCTCCTCCTCCTCCTCCGCCAGTGAGCAATTAGCGAATTTTTCTTGAGACACTATTAAAGCAAAAGACTACATTTTTAAGTTAGCAGACTGAATTGCACTGCGAGTTTTAAAAGAAGCGAAGTATCATGAATTGTACACCTCAGGCAATGTTCTTACAAATCCCTAATTCAGGTAAAGTGCCTGCAATTGGAACTTGCAAATGTTTACTTCCAATACAGAAGAAGGTTGATTTGACACAACTGAACAACTACAGACCGATCAGCCTCACATCCGTAGTCCGTAAATCAATGGAAACTATAATACGAGACAAGGTGGTAAATTTCCTAGAAGAAAATAATATGATCAAAAACTCCCAACACGGCTTTCGTAATAAACGCTCTTGCCTCACAAATTGTAAATCTATTTTAATGATGCATATATAGCACGTTCGACGAGCGAAAGCAGTGATTTATCTTGACTTCAAAAAGCGTTTGACAGAGTCCCCCCTTAAGCGTTTATTTAATTAAGAAATTAATTCGCTGCATAACTGAAATAATATTCGAGTGGCTGAAGACTTGCTTTCTGATAGAAGGCAGCGCGGTTTGTAATAATGGAAAAGCATATAGCTGGCGAGACTTAAATTGTGGTGTACCGCAGGGATC
>JACEEZ010008467.1:352727-375227 GCA_016584305.1 Chionoecetes opilio | reverse complement strand
TTTGCCCTATTCCCGTGCAAAGCGACCAGTGTTGTCGGCCCCCCCCCCCCCAAAAGAGAATGCGTGCAATGCTGGCAAGCTTTTGCTTCGCTGGTCCCAGACTGTCCCATATTGGCTTGATGTGAAGGCGTCCCTGAAGTCATGGAGATTGAGGTGTTTTCTTGGGCAGCACATCATAATTCGCTATGAGCATGACAAGAACATCGGATCAGGAGAGAAGAACTTCATTTCCACATTCCTTAGGAGTGGGCAGTTGCATGGGGGGGGGGGGGGGGGGGGGGGGGGGGGGGGGGGGGGGGGGGGGGGGGGGGGGGGGGGGGGGGGGGGGGGGGGGGGGGGGGGGGGGGGGGGGGGGGGGGGGGGGGGGGGGGGGGGGGGGGGGGGGGGGGGGGGGGGCGGAGGGGGGGGGGGGGGGGGGGAGGGGGGGGGGGGGGGGGGGGGGGGGGGGGGGGGGGGGGGGGGGGGGGGGGGGGGGGGGGGGGGGGGGGGGGGGGGAAGGGGGGGGGGGGGGGGGGGGGGGGGGGGGGGGGGGGGGGGGGGGGGGGGGGGGGGGGGGGGGGGGGGGGGGGGGGGGGGGGGGGGGGGGGGGGGGGGGGGGGGGGGGGGGGAAAGAGGGGGGGAAAAGGGGGGGGGGGGGCGACTCCCAGGCTTATCATCAGCGTGTCTGGCTTCCTCGTGGTTGTTGTAAGGGAGTGACCGACATCTTGTTGCTTCTTGTGTGCCCTGCGGCAGATGTGATGATCAGCTTGGACGAATCTTTGTTGTAGTCCAGTGTTTTTCTGAGTCAGTTACTCCTGTGAGATCGGCCTTTGTCATGATCATGTGACCAAGAAACGACTGCATCATGATGTGTTTGATTCATGGGCTCATCTTGTACTTGATTTGTACTGGCTCCCTCCCTTGTCGCCTCTTTTGCCTGGGTTTCTGTTCTTCAGGGAATCGCCTTGTAGGTGTCAACACAAGATATAATTTCATCAAAGTCTTTGGGTGAGGTTCACAAGTCCCCTGTCATTAAGTAACACTGGGGGGGGGGGGGGGGAGATCCTTCACGGTCCCCACACCAGATGCATGTTCTTAGTCAGCTTCTGAGAAGAACATCCCGTCACCAGTTTTTTTTTTTTTTGTGTTTTTTTTTTTTTTTTTTTTTTTGCAATTTTCCAAATGAGATTGTCAAAATCAATCAGTCTCCTTGGGGTCTTCTTCTAGTTGCTCCCTAGTTCAGTTCAGTTCAGACGTCAAGCTGCAATCACACACACCTTCTACTCTGAAACTACCACCCGTGCCCAAGCAGATACCATTTAACTATTACGATTCCTGCACCGGGTGTGTCAAACTTTTTTGCTCGTCAACGCAAGTTGGTCCCTAGTGTTGCTCTTACCAAGTATTACACACTTCTGTGCACATACAATGGTGATTACACGCACACTTCTACCTTACGACCACCAAGGAACGAGGCAACCATTGCAGTGATAGTGATGTGAACGCTCTATTTGAATCCCGCCTGAAGATCACAAAACGTTTAGTTAAAGTGTTACAGAAATTATAACTAACTAATCTAAATGCCAAACTACTGACATACAAAAACGAAAAAATTTGGCAAAGGAAAAAAACACAAAAAAGACAACAGTTCACCTCCATGAACAATGACATAACAACGCTGAAGTGTCGAGTCGACGGCCTTGAACTCCACCTCGATAACGTGGACCAGTATTAACGGCGCGATACCGTGATCCTTTCCGGTGCTTCAATACCCCCAGAAACCACCCAAGAGAACACCACCAACGTAACGACCCAAGTTATTAAAGACCAACTTAAGATCAACATCAAGGAGTCTGACATTAGTGTATCGCACCGACTAGGACCAAAAAGACAGCAAGTAAACAGGCCGATAATTGTCAAGCTGGTAAATCGGTCTCTGAAACAGGACCTCGTTGGAGCGTGTATCCAGCTCAGGCCCCAACTGTATGTTAATGAAAGCCTAACACCCAAACGTAGAGGCCTGCTAAATAAGATCCTCACCATCAGAAAAGCGCACAAGCAGAAATTCCAGCAGTGTTACACTCAAGATGGCAGAATCACAATAAAACTAAGAAATTCTACAATTAAACATACAATTATTGATGAGAAGCAATTAACAACCTTCCTTGAAAAGTACCCCGAGATGATGGACACATACCAGCAGAGTGCATCATCAACCTAAATAGTGACACGCCGAAGATAATCATGAATCCACCTATGATGATGACTACTGCTGCAACAACAACAGCGGCAGCAGCGGCGACACAGAGCTCTGCGGCAACAACGGCAGCAGCGACAACAATAGCAGCGACTACTACTACTACTACTACTACTACTACTACTACTACTACTACTACTACTATCGTTGTTACCACCAAGGTAAATGCCTATGTATATTACTACTATTATTACATCTTCATCAACTACTAGTGACACCACCATCATATTGCTAATATTGCCGTAAATATTCTGCTACACTATTATTATTATTATTATTACTACTATTGTTATTATTATTATTATTACTACTACTTCTGTTATTACTACTACTATTACTACTACTACTGTGCGTTAAACAACTACTATGTGTTAAACTACTACTATTATTATAAATAATTTTTTTTCATTATAAAAAAATTTCTTTTTTATTTTTTTATTATTATTATTATTTTTCTTTATTTTTTATTATTTATTTTTATTTTTATCTTTAAAATTTTTATTATTATTATTATTATTATTATTTTTCATATTTTCATTGTTATTTTATTATTTTTGGGGTCATAAGGGTGATGGTATTTTTTGGTAATTATATCTTTATTATTTTTAATTTTTATTTTTATTTTTAAACATTTTTTTTGTTGTTTTATTATTATTATTATTATTATTATTTTTTTTTTATTATTATTTTTTATTATTATTATTGCTGTTTTTTTTGCTGTTGTAGCTATTACTTTATAACTATTATTACTATTGTTTTTTTGCCTTTTCTGCTGCTGCTAAAAAGTAATTACTAATTTTTTTACTCTTTTATTAAAATTATGTTAAAGTATTATATATTTTTATAAACACGATACTTTAGAAATTACTATTTATTACCTTTTTTTTATTATTTTACCCATTATTACTTTTTTTTCATTATTTTTTTTTTTTTATTACCTGGGGAAACAAATTTTTGGTTGATTAGTCTGACACTTGTTTTTTTTTTGGGTTTTTTTTGGGGTGCTGAATCCAAACTCATCCCATTTTTTCTCTATCACTCAATTTTTAAAAACTGTGGGATTTTCGTTTTCTTAAAAATATGAAAAAACTGTACAAAACAGTAACGTGCTTATTTTATAAAAGTTGCAAATGTTCTACAATGAAAAATGAAAGAATAGGCAAAATAATGTTTATTTAACATTATCATTTTTTTAAAAAGGATAAGGCTAAAATTGTGTGCGGTTAAGGAAAAAATTTACGTTTGTAGCTTTGTCTGAGTGTTCAACTTGAGGACTATTGCTTTGATGCCCCAACAATAGTCAGCCATCTTCACATCCCATCTACCCTGGTAACGTTTTTCCATAACCTTAAAATCGGGGTGAAATCTTCACCTTGCTCGTCGCTAGCAGCACCAAGTTTTTCCCGGAAATTGGAAAAGATGGTATCAAAAATGTACTTTAATACTCTGTTGAAAACCAAGGCCTTTGTACCTCCAATATTTCTAAACAATTTCTTGAAAATTACTTCACGTGTTTTTCCAAAGGGAAATTTCTTAGACGTTCCTTTGAATGAAGCCAGCTTCTTTTAAGGTCTGACATAGTCCGTTGAAATGTTCATCTTTGAGAGCTTCGAATTTGTGGACCATCAAACCCCCGGGGGGCCTTTTGTTTTTTTTCAATTGAAGTCCGGGGAAATGCCAAGATGATGTACTTCAAACATCGCCACATGAAAATTTTTACAAATTGTTTCATGAGCCTAGTTTTATGTGCAGAGTGGGAAATTTTATTTCTTCCTGTAAACAAGTGGCTCATGACAATTTTTAGGATCTCCAGGTTTTAAGATCAGATCTCGGGGGCCAATTCGCCCTGAACCCCAATCTTCCCTTGGGGCTCTGTATCCCACATACAAAAGAAACAGGGATACTTTGTGTTCCACGTTTTTTGACCAAAAAGGGAAAGGACACCATTTTTAAGGTCAACACGTGAT
Source organism: Chionoecetes opilio (assembly GCA_016584305.1). NCBI lineage: Eukaryota > Metazoa > Arthropoda > Malacostraca > Decapoda > Majidae > Chionoecetes > Chionoecetes opilio. The sequence goes on along the minus strand of JACEEZ010008467.1, from coordinate 371,024 downwards.
CCAATTGTGTTTGTCATATTGAAATACTCATGACCTTTACTCTCCATATTCTTCACGAAGACAGACCGAATCCCCAATAGGGCGCGCCAAAAAAATTGCCATTGTGTAGAAGGACACACTTAAAGCTCCGCTTTGAGCTATCAAAAAACAATCGCCATTCATTTGGATTTAGATTAAAAGCCCAATTCCTTCAGTAAACCGGAATGTTAGGGCAAAACACAAAACCGCTGGCACTTAAAAAAAGTCGCAGAAGTATTTTCGGGTTTTCGAAAGTAAATTACCTTCACTCCTTTTTTCAAGATGTTTTTCTCTTCAGTCTTGTGCTTTGTATTTCTGAGTTTTTTGGGGGATAGGCCCAAATCAGCGTGCTAAATCATTCAACTCGTCTTTTTTAATTCACAATCCGCTACAAACTGAATCCTCGGGAATTATCATATTGATCATTTCCCTGTCACCGTTCTTAACTTTCACTCAATCTTCTAGAGGAGGTAGTTTGTTGGGAAAACTGGCAACTTGGTTTTCACTAAATTTAGGCTGAATGAGGCTCACAATAATTTTGCTTATCTGGAGGGTAACTGTGGAGAAAAAACTTGATCGTTTTAGAAAAAAAACTGACTACAGATTTGAATCACATGCCAATTTTAGTCTAATAAGCTCAAAATCTAACTCAACAATTATTTTTTTTAAATTGGTCATGTTATGTAGAAATTATTCTTATTGTTTTTATTTTATTTTTATTGTTATTTATTATTGTTATTATTATTTATTATTATTATTTTTATTATTATTTTTTATTATTATTTTATTATTATTATTATTATTTATTATTATTATTATTATTACCTATTTAGCGCCCACTACCATATTATTACTATTTTTAAACTGTTTTTCTATTTACTACTACTATTTACTACTACTATACTAAACTTTACTTTCTCATAATATACAAATATTCATTATTTTTTGTGAGTCCTATTCTACTTTTATTTCATATTTATTTCTTAAATTTTCTTATTATATTTTTAAATTTATTATTTTATTATTATTATTATTATTATTATTATTCTACTTACTATTACTATTTGCTACTGTGTATTAAATTTAATTTTATGTTTAAATTGCTACTATCTTGTTAATAGTTCCTGTTATTATTATTATTATTATTATTATTAATTATTATTATTTATTATTATTTGCTATTATTATGGCTATTATTATTATTATTATTATTATTTTAATTATTATTATTATTATTATTATTATTATTGTTGTTATTACTAGTATTTTTTCATTACTTTCTTTTATTATTGCTATTATAGTTTTTTAAGGGTGAGGGAAATTATTATTATTATTATTTTTTTAATATTTTTTTTTATTATTATTGTTATCACTATTATCATTATTATTATTACTATATTATTGATTTTTGTAACTATTATTACTACTCTTGGTTACCTATTTTTATTTATGCTACATATAAACCCCCAAATTCTACTATATTATTGTATGTTTAAAATTTTTTACACATGCTAAAATTTTTTTTACTATTAAAAAATTAATTTACGTCATTATTACTATTTCATTATTATTATCTATTATTATTATCTATTATTTTATTTGATGTATTATTATTTTTATTATTATTATTACTATTATTATTGTCATTATTGTTTTTAAATTGCTATATTTTTATTATTATTATTTTATTACTATTATTATTATTATTGTTACTATTGTTATTATTATTATTATTATTATTATTATTATTATTATTTTATTATTATTATTATTATTATTATTATTGCTATTGCTATTGTTTTTTTCTATTACTATTATTATTATGACTATTATGTTATTATATTATTATTATTTTATTATTTCATCATATTATTTTTTAGCTGTTTTTTATTATTATTATTTTATTATTTCAATCATTTTTTATTATTATTTATTTTCGTTAGTATTACTGTTATGATTATGAAAATTTAAATTATTATTGTTATTATTATTTATTATTATTATTATTTTTTATTATTATTATTTGTTGTTGCTCCTGCTACTACTGTTACTGCAGTAATATAATTTATTCCTTTTGTTTCTTACTATCCGGGCGTGACTTAAATTTTCCACATCCACGTAGGGACACACCCGGTGCAGCTTACTGACGGGCATTTTTTCACTTTTTTTGGTATCGATAATTACCTTTAATATAGATAATGTCTAACCTTTTTTCATACTCTTTTTAAATGATATTGAATGATATTGACTCAGAAAATGACGTTTAGGGAAATCTAAATTAGATGCAATGGCCCAATGGATTAACTCTCTTTCAAAGTATTATGATATATCACTTACAATGATCTCATTTCACCCAGGATTCTACTAAACCCTAAAAATTTTTCATATAAACTCAAGATCATTAACTAAAAATAATGATAATATCCAATCATTCCTAAAATGCCCCCAATTCATCTCCAGATATCATAGCTGTCACAGAACTTGGCTGACTGAAAAAAAATTAAACAAACATCTTCAAAAGATTTTCCCGGGTATCACCCTATCATCTTGTCAGAACACTAGGCTCAAGGGTGTTTCTATCTATTTTCTGACAATTAAAATCTGAACAACAATATGTTTAACATTATCAATATGACCCTTGAATTACTTACTATTAAAATATTACTGATCTATCAGTTTTCTGATTGTGCAATATATAGCCAAATAGTAAACATATTTAGTAGAACAATTCACGAATGTCATAAATACAGCATTACAAAACAAAGCAAACAGATTAAAAAAATACTCATAGGAACTTTTAAAAATAAACTTACATGAGCATACAGCCCATACACCAACAAATACTTGTGCAAACATTCAAACTTTTTAAATTTTGTTCCCACATCTCCAGACCCAAATAGATTTCCAGATATTTAAATTTGGGTGACCCTTTTCTCCTAACCATAATAACTAATTTTGTGGAAAGTTTACCGCAGGTTTTTGTACACTTTCCCATTTTCGACCATCTTCCATATTTTCTTAAATATTTCCTTCCCCCAAAAAAATCAAAGCTCAATAAAAAATTTTAGAAATGTAACTCCCATAATAGGAGCTTTTTCTCCAAAAACTTCACACCATATTATGGGAAAACACTCTATCTTCCAAGATATAAATTTTTTTTAAAATTTAAAACATTCTAGTCAAACTGAGTAATTTTAAACAATGAATGTTTCCCAATAAAAACAAATATATTTCTGAAAACGGCTACATAACCCCTTTGGGTAACGTCAGCTGTAATTAAATCCTTTAAAACCAAAATATCTATTTTTAAAGGGCTATAAAAATAGGTTTGTCTCTGAAGTTTTTAAAGAAATACGCAATGTCCTAAATGATTATAAAAAATCATAAATATTCATACTATATGTCGGGTATTTACAAACTTAAAAATGATACACGCAAAATATGGAAACCATAAATCAGCTGAAAATAACTATAAAAAAACTTATCTCAGTTTTCATAAAAATGAATAATAAAGTAATGAGATCCCATCCGATATTGCAGAGGCCTTCAATAAGTATATACAGGGTATTGCTTCCAATTTTAGATAACAACATCCCACCTTCCGATATTAAAACCCCCCTTGACTTTTTGAAGGTAATTAATCCAACTCAAATTGTTCTCCAGTACTTTCAACAAGACGTTTCAGCTGTAATAAACTCATTAAAAAACAAAAGTGTAATACCCTGAAATTTTTCCCTCTCTCCCTAAAAGCCCAATAAAAACAATAGCTGTTTCCATTATCAATCTTGTTTTAACCAGTCCATCGAAAAGGGAAATTTTCCTCAATGTTTAAAACATGCAACCGTAATCCCTATTATAAAAAGGTCCAAAGACACATTGCCAATTACAACCAATATCACTGTTTTAAACACCTACTCAAAATATTCGAGAAATTAATGAAAAATTCTATTAATTTCTTAACAAAAATCTATTATCAACAATGAACAATTTGTTTTTCGACAAGGCTTAGTACCTTTAGTGCCTTGACCCCCTTCACCGATAACATCTACTCTGCCTTGGATGCTCAACATACAATGCTCACTATTTATATAACTTTACTAAGCTTTTGATACAGTGAAACTGATATTTTACCCACCCAAAAATTTAAAACATTATGTAACTGGCATCAAAACATCTGGTTCAGAGACTACCTCACCGGTAGAACCCAAAGTACAAATTTCAGAATTGTCAATCTATCCTCAACATATTCAAATACGATCCCTCAGGGTAGTGTCCTCGGTCCCATTTTATTCCTTATCTATATAATGATCTCCCAATGTAAATTACAAATTTAAAACATACTTTTTTGCTGTGACCTACGTTATTCATTACTGGGCAGACCCTACATCCTTGATAGAAACAGCCAACCAAGACCTAGAACATTTTTATAAAATTGGGGTTTTTTAGTAATAGACTAACCGCATTTAAACAAAACTTATTATTGCTCCCTTACCAACAAGGCACTAAATTCCCTTTCCCACTCTGATATACAACAACAAATTTATCAACAGAACTAACCAACAAAAACTACTAGGGGTACTTTTATGATAACATATCCTTTAACCAAATTAATGAATTATGTCTAAATTGTCTAGAAACGTATCCTATTATTCAAATTAGAGACTTATGCTAATAATTACTTAAATTCTCTATAATGCCCATTATTGCACACTTCATATTGTACTCCAGTCTGGTGCAACACATATCCCACTCATTTCTTCCCCTGTTCCGGCCAAAGAAATTTAATCATTACAAATTCGGGCTCTTTGATTACCCCCTTATTTAGGAATTGAACTCTGAATTATTTGACATAAACAATTACAGATTGGAATATATAGCACAATTTAGTTTACTGGTGGGCATTATATTAACTTGTTCCTAAAATACACCCCACCCGCACTGTGAACACCTCCGTGTACCACAACATAACCTGACATTTTTCAACACTCACTACCTATCTGGTCCAAGTATGGAATATTATACCCGACTCTGTTAAGACCCTACGAACATTTGTTCATTTAAAAGGCAATACAAAAAGTATTTATTGTCCAGTATGACAAGATATTTGTTTTTTAATATTTTTCTAATATTTTTTCTAATATATTTTTCCCAAAGATGGTCCCTGTAGATTTATTATAGTGGCCAACAATACTTTTATTAGCTTTCTACAAAAAGAATTTTTGAGCAATTGTCTATGTATTCTCCCCGATTTTTGTTTTTTTTGTGTTTTTTTGTTTGTTTACCTTGTTTTTTTTTTTTTTTCTTTTTTTTTTCTTCTTCTTTATGTAATTGGGTACTGACGTCCTAGATAAACTTGTTTGTAACTACAGAGATGCTGCCCGAATAGCGTATGGCTTCTATGGGCTGCTTACCAAATTATGTTAATACTTTATTAACGTATGTATTATTAGGTAAGCTATTAAGTGTTTCAAGTGTTCAAGTGTTTTTGCAAGTGGTCTCTCTACCAAACTGTCGCCTAACCATTCTTCACATACTGTCCCCTATACCAATATGGCCACTTCTTTGCCCGGCGTTCCCGCCCCGTTGCTCTACCATCCTGACCCTCCCTGGTTGGTAATCTCTACTCCTCATCTCCCCCACACGGGCCTGTAGCGGCCACAGGGGCCCCACTGGGAGCCGGGACAATTTGGTCCCTACCTCTCCAGCCCTCAGTAGTCTTAGCTGGGCCCCTACAAACAAACATGAAAGGGGTGTGGGGGGGGCCCGGCGACCACCCCCTCCACCCACGGCCTTCAGTGCCTCAAACTGCTTCTCTGGCGGGATGAAGAGGACCCGGTGCCCCAGTCTCACCCACAAACCCCCAGCAACCCTCCAAGACCGCCCTGCTGCACAACTTCCACCACTGCAGCTCCCTCATCCTCCTCTCCTTCGGCCTGCCTGCTTTTTGGGGCGCCTACCGTCAACAGCCCTCATCCCCCATGGCCCGTGGTGGTCTGGCCCCCCAGCCCTGCTCGTTTTTTGCCCTTAAATGCCCTTCTTTCTGCCTCCATTTTTTTTACTTTACATGCACAGCCTTTTATAATCCACCTCCAGGGCTTGTATCCACTCCTTTGCTCCTCCAGTTCAACCTTGCACTGTTCTCAGTTCCCTTTGTCCTCACTTCCCTTCTCCACCTTTGCTTGCGGATCTCTTTCATGTCCTTAAATTACCTGCTTTCTGCACTTCCCACAAACCACATTCTTTTGTGCCCTGGGCTCTTTGATAACTCCTGGCCGTAAACCCCTTTACAGGTACTGTGCACCACTATTGTAGCTAAACGCACTGCAAGCCACTGTCCTTGTCCCGTGACTTTTTCACGACATAGCGGCCTGGGGCCTGCTTTTTTTAAAAAACCTCACCTCCTCATCACACGATCCGCATCTCCCTGTCTCGCCCAGTTTTCCACCCCATTTGCAGTCAATGCACTTCCCACTTTTGACTCGCTTTGACCTGGTGCCAAAGCCGCCATTTTCCTGTTCACCCACGGATCTCACATGATTCACCATCCCGACGACCTAACACCTACTCACGATACACTTATCCTCTCTAACTACTTCAAGCTATTCCCCTTTGTGCAACCTGTTGATCCTACCCACAATGCCTATCTAGCTACGATACCCTTATCCCCTCTACTTCCTCAAAACTAACTCAAACTACCCTAAACCTTTGCACGTTGATGCACCGCCGGTAAACACCGAACAAAGCTCCAAGCCTCAAACCCTACCCACGCCAAGCACTCAATACCCGTTTATCCTCACAACACCATCCTACCACGCTACCACTAACGCCACGGCTCCGAACACACTCCTACACCACACTGCCCAGCCCTAAAACACCCCGGGAAAAACACTAGTAAACCAAAAAACCCACAATAATAACACCTCACCGGACCATTCCACCTGGATAGGATCAAAAGCGTCACTTGAGATACTACTATTGTTATACCACCACTAATCTTAACGGCATGTCGCCCTCTGCCAAGCTATGAACTGGGGACCAACCCATTGACATTTAAGACTTGATTCCATTTTATATGGGTAGTAGATCGTTGCGTTGAAAAAAATTTATGCCTCATATATAAGAGCCTTTCATAAAATGGACCATTTTGAGCCAACAAGAAGTGCCATACACTCATTCAGCCATGACTCACGATATAGTTTTCTCATAAGCCCTTCATGGACTCTCTCTCTCCCATTTTTTAATGCTATACACTTCACAATGATGCATTTGAATAACGCATATTTTTTTTCATATTCAGATTTTCGTTCTCGTAGACCGTATGTGACATGATGATTGACATAGCTACATTTTCAAATGGTTTTATGACACAGAAAAAATTTGTTAAATACCTAAATGGAACAAAAACATAAGAAGAAATAAGCAAGCTACAAGAGGCCCGTGAGACCTACACGGGTAGTTCCTGTTACTTAACTTTACCTATATCCACCTCTCTTCCCTATCCTGAATTTATCCAGACTCCTTTTTAAAAGCCCCCTATAGACTCCGCATTGATCACCTGACAACGGAGTCCATTCCAATCATCACCACCCTATTTGTGAACCAGTTTCTCCCTATTTCCCATTTAAATCTACGCTTTTCCAGCTTGAATCCTGTTACTTCTTGTTTTACCCTGCTTACTAGCCGAAAGAACTTTTCCTACATCGCCTTTATTGACCCCTTTAACCCTAAAAAACTTTTATCAGATCGCCCCTTACTCTACCCCCTCTCTAGTAAATGTAAATTTAATAGCTTCAATCTCTCCTTATAACTAAAGTTACGCATCCCATGAATCCTTTTGGTCATCCTTCTCTGGACTGATTCTAAAAAGGCTATATCCATCCTTTTAATATGGAGACCAAAACTGAAGCGCATAGTCTAGGTGGGGGTTCTGACTAGTGCCAAATAAAGTTTTAAAGAATAATCTCAGCACTCTACTTTTAACACTCCTGGTAATGAATCCTAACACCCTGTTAGCTCGATTTCTAGCCTCAATACATTGATTCCTAGGACGGAGTTCTGCGGCTACCAGAAACTCCCAGATCTTTCTCACCTTCTGATCTTTTCAGTGATACATTGCTTTATGTAATGTGTACGTATTACCAGGATTAGGTACGTAGTGTACCTATTACCAAAATTTTTCTACCAATATTCATTACGCCACACTTATCAATATTAAATCCTTTTGCCATCTATCTACCCACTCATTTAATTCATCTAAATCTCCTTTCAATATATTTACATCAACTGTAATCTAATAATCCAAACCTCCTTTAGTATCATCCGCAAACTTGCTGATATCACTACTAATCCCATTTATCTAAGTCGTTGATGTAAATAAAAATAGTAATTGACCCAAAACAGCCTTACCCGCTTTTTTTGGAAGGGCCCGGATTTTCGTTTTACCTTGCCCCCATTCAAGAAGTTATAACCCCATTATTTTTAAAAATTCAAAAACTCTTTGTTGCCTAATCACCCTTAAGCCAAGGGGGGAATCGTAAATCCAAACAAAGGGGGAAAAACCCTTCCCCTCAAAATTTCCATTTGCCTTAAACCATTTTTATTGGAAATTTAAAGTTCTAAACCCCGTGGTGGCCACTTTGTCCGGAAAATGCCTTTCTGAAATTTTCCAGGAAAAATAACTATATCAATTTAATTTTCCTAAAAATCATTATCTAACTGTTTCATAAAACTTTTCGCCTTATAAAACCCCCAATAAAAAATATAAGTTTGGGCGAACCCATGATTTCCCCCTTTGGTTGGAAAACCCAATTTGTTTGTTGAAATAAAATTTACCCAAACCTATGCTTTTTATAGCTCGCTTCCCTAATGTTTTTTTTTGTGTTTGTTTTTTCTATGCAAATAAAAAAGATACCAAAAATTTCCTTTCCCAAAAAACTTGAACGGAAAAGGGCTTTAAGGGGGGTTTGGATTAATTGGATATCAATCCTCCTCTATCTCCCATCTTCTTTAAAAATTATAGTCTTTAGGGGTGCCATTCGAAAAAAAAGGCCCTTTTCTATAAAGGGCTTCGAGGGGCATTTTTGGGATAAAAGGTTGGGAACCACACCTCCTTAAAAACCCCAACCCCGGGTGTGGCTTTTTTCGGGATAACCCCTGTTCCCAAGAAACAAGAAAATTTTTTGATTTTTAAAAACCACTAATTGTGCTTTAAAAGTACCACACCGTTTTTCCCATTTGACCCTTTTCCTCCCAGAAATTGTGTTACAGGCAAGAACAAAATAACTGAGGTAATTCCGTATACCTGTTTTTTGGGCCAAAAAAGGCAAATTTTCCGCTAACGTAAAACCCCTTACAAATTAAATATCAAAGTTTTGGGAAAATTTTAAGTTCCTTCAAAATCTTCTGCATTTAAGTCCCTTAAAAAAAAAGAAGGGCTAGAACCTTATAATACAAGGTGGTTTTTTCCCAAATTTAAAGAAAAAGGTTCGCATGGAAATTTTTGGAAGTAACCCCCATGTAATCAGTAAAACACAACAGGCTACTCATGCAAATTAGCAATTGTATTTAGTAATGCAACAAGAGTTTGGAAGGGATTCCCTGATGCATTTTCCGGCCGGGGATTCACTGAATCGGGTTTCCCTGCACCTTAAGAAGTAAATCCCACATGTATAGTAATAAATGACTGACGTCCAATACATGTGCCCCAACAGAAGAGCAACGCAAAAACATTTGCATCCCTGTATGAAGTGGTGAAAGACAGTAAAGACAAAAAGAAAAGGACTATCCTGAAGGCAGATAGAAACGTCCTCCAACGCTTTGTCACTGCCTATGAAGCAGGCCGTCAAATTGATTTTCCACTGTTCTTAAGCACAAGCTCCTGCCAGTTCCTATATCACTTGCTGAAATGAATGGTAAACTCCGCACTGGAACAAGTCCATTCTGGCAGATGACTTAACTAAAGATATAGACTGTCCTGAAACTATTGAAGTTCCCGATTCGTCATCTTGCCTCATCATTGATGGTCAGGCATTGGTGGTAGCCCTAGGAAAGCCGAACATGCTGCACCTTTTGGAGATCTAGCGGAACATACGTTAGAGTAGTACTGAAGGCAGGTTCTGACTATCAACGGATAATGTTGTCTTTGACCGAACCTACACGATGTAATCAAGGGTGTACCAGAGCACGACGTAAAAAAGCAGCTCGACCCATCAGTCGCCCTATCGAAGTCGTGATGTGCCTCTTCCAAAAACCTGGACCAACTTTCTGTCACTTCCTGACAACAAAGTAAATCTTGCACATTTCCTTTCTGAGGAACTGTGTCTTTAAGGCGCCTGATGATAAGGAGATTATAGTTGCTGGGGGATTCAGAGAAGAACTTTAAGTTGGGTCCTCAAAGTCAACCACTGATTTGTCCCAACTGAGAGCTACACATGAAAAAGCTGACACTAGGTTGGTGTTACATGCTGTGGCATAGCCATTTTTTAAGACAGTTATTGTGTCATTAAGAGACACTGATTTTCTTGTGCTTTTGGTTTTTCACTTCCCACGTGTGCAATGTGAACGCCTCTGGATGTTGTCTGGCACGGCCGATATGGCGGGAAACGACGATACATTCATATTGATGTGGTTTTCAACACCTACCAAGAGATTCAGCGACACACCTGCTACCCTTTCACGCACTGACCGGTTTTGACACCACGTCCTATTAGCAAATCACATAAAACGGACCTCATTTAAAGTCTTCAAAGAAAACCATCAACTGCTTCACAACTTGGGAACTGGTGAACTGACAGAGGAACCATTCGATCTTCGGAAACATTTGTCTGCAGAATATATGATGTGCACAGAACAGCTCGGTTGATGCAGCGAGACATATACTCTTCTCCAAAACTGGGAAACTAGAAGCAATGTCCCAACGAGTGATGCTCCCCCGCTTCCCTTTGATGCGTGTACACTACCAATCAATGATATGGAGAAATGCTCACTGTGCCGTATCTGAGCTTCCTGCGCCCGTGGACCATGGGATGGAAGCATGGCAACTCAGGACTCAGCCCCTACCGATGTCATCGAGTCCAATCCCAGAAAGCTGCCTTGAAATGATTTCGTGTGCTTGCTAGAAGCAATGCAGGACGCGCCCCTTGCAAATGCCGCAGTTCCAAGTTACCGTGCACAGCAATGTGTGCATGTCAACAAAGGACTGATGATGAAACTCCCTGCATGAACATGACGTAGTAAGAGTCCTCACAAGACTAAAAAAAAAGTGATGGATTTGTGAGACCAATTGTCGCACCACAACTGTATTAGCATCAAGGAATATGGTTTTTTAAATTGGGAACTTAAAATTTACCATAGATAAATGTACATGTACATGTACATGTACATGTATATGTAATTGTACATAGTCCTGCATATTTTAACATTTGGCTTGTCGCTGATCCAATTGTTGGGCCCCCAAAACATTTCATTTGTCGTTTCCCGCTTGCCTAGTTACAGAGATATTGGAGATATTTTATTTATTCATAATGGATCCACTTATTGCATATCAATGAATTAATTACCACTAATTACATCATAAATGTCCTAACCCTATTCCTCAAACTTAACCACATACTTAGACCTCCATTTGACATTTGTCTGGCCTTGGTTACAACGTTATTGTGGAAAACAATTTAAGAAATGAGCAAAATTTGAAAGTTTGGAGGCCAATTTGTATATGCAAATTAGACAGTTAAAAACACAAACTTTCGTTTGGGAACCGGTTTATCGGATTCAGCACCCGAATTATGTTAAAAAGTATGGTTCCCAACTTTTACCCCAAAATGCTCCTCACATTCACTTTTTTCAGAAATGGCACTAGACAAATATGGAAATTTCATCCCCCCTTTCCCCCACATTAACGGTACTTCCCCTATATCAACCGATTTCCTAAAAAAATGCACTAGCGCCTCACTAAAACCTCTTTGCATTATTTTAATACTCTGGGATAAACTTCATCTGGTCCTGGTGACTTAATATTCTTCATTCCGTCTATACCTTCTTCTACCATTTCCCTAGTTATTACAATATCTTTGAGTTTCTCATCATCCTCTCCTCTAAACATCTGTTCACTATCAGGTACCGTCTGTTTATCCTCCTGAGTAAAAACACTTAAGAAATAAGCATTTAAAATTTTACACATATCCTCTGTCGTGCTTACAATCTGTCGCTGCTCATTTTTAATGTTCCCACTAATTCCCTAGTCTTTATTTTATATACTTTGAAAATTACCTTAGGGTCGTTCTTTGACTGTCCAGCGACCTTAATCTCATATTTGTTCTTAGCTACTCATGTTAATTTCTTCACTGTCCTCGATATCACGTTATACTGTTCTTTGCTCATTGTCCAGCCTTGAATCTTATGTACATGGTTTTTTTTCTCCAATTTTGTGTTTAAAATTCTCGGTCATCCATTTCGGTCATTTTTCCTTGATCTTATTGCCCTATAAAGAATATTCTTTTTCTGTCCTGCAATTAAATTCCTTAGAATAATGATTAATCCTCATCCGCCTCGACATCACTAACACCTGTCTCCATACTTACCTCGGACCACTCCTTCCTCTCCATCCTACACCCCGAGTTTAATCCCCTCCAGGTGTCTTCTTAATCCTGCATAATTAGTCTTTTAGAAGCCAGTGTACTCTTTGCTTATAAACACTTCTATTTCCTAAATTTTAAGCAAAACCTGATTTCACAATGATTCGTGTTCCCTAACGTACCTCCAACCTCCACCTCTGTAACTAAATCTTCCCTGTTTATCAGTAATAAATCTAGAATATTATCTGCTCTAGTAGGCTCCCTACTAGAAATATTTTCAGAATAAATATCCGTTATAGTAAGGGATCAAGATTCAAATGACGGATTTTCAAACTTTTCTAAAGGTGTCCTGCATTTTCATAAAGCGTATTAGAAAGTGTTGTCGGTTGTTTGCAGTGAGTAAAGATTGAAGGTATGAACGGAGAAGAAATGGAAATTAAAATGTAAACGATCCATTCAGCTTGCTATGTCAACATTATTGTATTCAAGATAATTGGTATATTTATGCTGGCGTGACTCCAATGTATTCGTATTAACTTACCTTTTGACACACTTCTCAAATTATTACATATTTTTTGTCAGCTCAATATGGTGTTAGATTGGTGTCTTCGAAATATTGACAAAACACGTGATTATATATTTACTGCATGGCAATGGCAACTACCACTACAATATCTACTACTACTACTACTACTACTACTATTACTACTACTACTATTACTACTACCACTACTACTACTACTACTACATACTACTACTACTACTACTACTACTACTTCTAATAATATAATAATACTATTGCCACAGTTACTTTTCAACAAAAACAGCAACATTAACATTCATATCTGCTGCTACTCCTTCTACTCCTAGTATTACTACTACTATTACTACTATTACTACTACTATACTACTACTACTACTACTACTACTACTACAACTACTACTAATATAATAATAATACTGATATTACTACTACTACTACTACTACTCCAACTAATATTACTACTACTACTACTGCTATTACTACTACTTTTTCTACATCAACCAACAGAAAACAAAACAAGAAATACTACTACTACTATTACTACTACTACTACTACTACTACTACTACTACTACTACTTCTACTGCTACTACTATTTCTACTTCTACCTCTGCAACAACAGCAACAAAAACAAAAATGTTTACTACTGGTACTACTACTACTACTACTACTACAAACTATTACTATTACTACTTCTACAACAACAGCAACAAAAACCAAAAAATTATACTACTGGTACTACTACCGTAGATAACATGAAAGTCGCCAGGACAACGTTTTTTTTTATTTACAGACGTCGGGTGGCGTTAACACTTACATTTCACATTCATGATTTCAGGAAGTTAAAAGGGGGCTTTTTTGGAGAGTCTGTGTCATTTTGTGTCCTTCATCTGTGTCATAGTATGGCTATAATGAACACATTACAAAAAAAACCGCGTGGTGACATTGGTAACGGAGCTACACTAAGGTCGCCAGATAGTGTTTATGTTCTGAGTGTCCCCCCCGCCGTCGTCGTCGCCCGAAAAAAAACGAGTAGTGAAATTTGAAACCGTATTTCTTGCAGATACAAAGCATAAAACAGCACTGACAGGTAGATTATAAGTCAGATATAAACTGCTGTGTATCATCTTCAGTGGCCATACAAATCATAGTGATGCTATAAATTTTTAAAATGGCGGCTGGCGACATCACTGCGGTGGTGACTTTAGTGTTATCTACGTTACTACTATTACTACTACTACTACTCACATATTATTGCCTCAACAAGAATAGCAAGAACAACAATACATACCATTTACATTTTCTGCTACTGCTACAACTACTACTCTACGTACTATTCTACTACTACTACTACTATTACTATGTCTACAACAACTACAACTATTACTACTACTGCTACTACTACTACTACTCTACTACTACTACTACTACTACTACTACTACTACTACTACTTCTACTCTTACTGCAATTACTGACATCACGAGAAAAGCAGTGCCAGCAATGAAAAAAAAGAAACCACCTGGATAGGTTTTAAAGATAAATCTAAGCATACGTGAAAAAGAACAAATTTACTTCTTTTCTTACTCTTAATCAGTCTTATTTCTTATGGAATATTTCCCTTTTTTCCTGTCTAGTCAGTTAACATTTTTCATTCCTCACACCGTGTCTTATCATCTCCATTTCCTTCTGGAATATTTCCGTGATATTAGATTTTTTTTTTTTTTTTTTAATGGTTAGATTTTTCTATATTTTTGGTAATTCCACTTTGATCCATAGATTTCTCTTTTTTGTACACGTCACTTATTTGTCATTGATTTAACGGTCACTTTTCACATCCACAGGCTGTCACTGTACGTAAGTATGCACTGCTCGAAGATTTTATTTCCATGAATGTTTGATACGAACCTTTCAGAATATTTTCACGATTGTCATGCTTTCCGTCGATTACTGATGCATCTCTTCATTTCCCATTAATAATCACTATCCAGTTCTTAACCCAAATAATCACGGTTAAATCTTATAAACTTGAATAATAATGATAATGATTTGTAACAACGTTGAACATATGCACTCGATGTTGCATACTTTATGTGGTATTTTCGTTTCGAACATCGATGTACTCTATTTGTGATGAATACATGATCTTAGGGGCCTAGAAAACCAGGTGCATTTCAGGAACATGCTGCAGACACGTAGAGATAGAAAACTTAGCAAACACTTAGAAAATCAAACAGTAACTAAATAGCAGTAACTAAACATTATGTAGTTTTATCCTGTCTTTCAGTACCGAATCAATATTTATGATGGGGGCATGTGCCATCTAATTTACATATACTTGGAGTGTTGTTGCCGGCCAAAACATTGCATTGGTTCAAAATATTCTGAACACCTTGTTTTTTTCTGACAATTGAGTTATTGCCAGAAATGATAGATACATTATTAAAAATCCTTAATGCGAATCTAGGGAAACAGATTTCTTGATAATTTACGGTTCTTTCCGTTATTTACATTTCCAAGAAATTAAATGTGAACACTTCCCAAGGAAATTATTTGATTAGTACCACTAATTATACTCAAATTGCAAATTCTGAAGAAAGTTGATATAATGATCACACACACACACAGTCACACACACACACACACCACCACACACACACACACACACACACTTCTTTACCCGAGCTCGTCCAGAACAGAAGCAAGGAACCTTGCTCCGAGGTTCAGTTCAAGCTTATAAAATCAAGATAATCTGTACTACAAACATCACACTACTTTGTTATTGCTGTCAACCATCGGAGAACTCATCAAGACAACAGTACGTTTGTGAGTTGCTGAAACTTCTACACCATGGACCCGAACTACTCAACACACTGCTTCAAACACAACAATCGGCCTACAAAGGGCCACGGATATTCTGGTAGCCAGTTTAATTCTAGATTGATAGTCTTGAGCTAAAGTCAAAGATCTAGTCCGGAGTCTAGAATATAGCCACAAGAATTATGATTTATTGGGTGAAAAAAGAAGCTAATAAGTGAAAAGAAAGAAGACCGAAAACACCTGTTGAGTTGAATGAGAATATGAAGCACTCAGAGCTCAAGTTCAAGATCTTGAAAGACGCTTCAACTACCAGATTACAGCAGACGGAACAATTTGAGGAATTAGTGTTTAGTTGAAAGTGATGGCAGCGAGAAGTGGGAGCAAAAAGCCGTTAGGGTGGTGAAGACCACTGTTTCGAACAACTTCAACTCGGCATTGAACATCGGGGGGGGGGGGGGAAGCGCGCCCACGGCTGGGACAGCGCCGGATGCAAGCCCCGCATTATCGTTGCCCGCTTCACACACTTTGCTGAACGTGAAGCAGTTATGAGAAGTCAAATAAATTAAAAGGGACTCGCATCTACATCAATGAGGACTTTGCCCTCTCCAAGAAATAGTTCGAAACCACTCCTCACTCCGGCGTGCAAGACCAAGGCAATTCTTATTTTAAATACCGAAACAGCTTATCATCAAGGAGAGGACACATCACCCAGAACACCTAACACCCAACATGAGATGCAACGACTGAGAACGAACCCTCGGACAGTTTCAACACCGGCTTCAAAACCACGATCGTCCCATGAACCAGGTAGTGAACCTGGACAAGGAGAGAAGCGCTTCAAAATCAGCATGCCAACGCCCCTGTTACGGAACCTGAGGTGAACTTCGCAGGATGACACTGATAACTCTGTGGGTGGAACACAGTCCACTAGTTCTGGTCATATACCTAGCCACCAGTAAGGCGACCGCGGATGGCACACTGCGCCACTGGTGCGATGGATGGGGGTGCTACCACCGATCACGCGGAGGTGGCCAACAACAGAGGGATCAGAGGAAGTAAGACTATACATAGCTGTTGTAATACTTAACTCTTAACTTACATCCCTGCTTATTTGGATGTTTTATAATTCCCATTTCATTCACTTAAATGATAAATGAATTAATGATGTGTTTGTGTCATATGTATATGATTTTTCTGTTTTTAAATTAACTTACTACAAATTCATCCTTTAGGATTTTCATTTTGATAGATATGATGATACGGGTATTGACTCATTTTTCAAACAATTTTTAAGAGATTTAACATTCCACAGTCCTGTATATACAACAATGAATGACCAAATGGTTTTCATGTGATGACTCGAATATTTTCACTATCTTAATCAATGAATATTGCTAGTGTTGCAACAATCGGTCTCAACCATTTTGAAAGACCAAATTTTAATTAAGCAATATTCAATATGCGTTATCGGGTTTTCTGAAACCGACTGATAGTGACATTGCCCCCTTTATATGGAATAATGGTTACAACAGCACTCCAAGCATCGGGAACAGGCACGAGGTGGAGTGGTCATGAATGGCCCATCTATACTTCTCATAGTCCCTGCATAACGTAAGTTTTTGTGAAAAAACTAACTTGAAAAATGTCTGGTGTGGTGTATTGTGTGGTAGAGTATAGGGTATTTCCTAACTTCTATATAATCGACCACCTAATGTAATATGAATAATTTTTATTTAACAATTAAAAGACCTTTTTGGTATATTGAAAGTCAGGCCTATAGTGCCATATATTTGCTGTGGTGACTGAACTTAACTTATGAAAAAAAAAAAAAAAAAAAAACAAATAATCCCATTTTTACTGAATTTACAACATTAATGTATACCTTTTCTCTCATGCCTGCACCACCAAACCAACAGAGTAGCAACGCACAGTTTCCCTGATAGATCACTTGGTCTAATCAGGCTGAGTTTAATTCTATCAATTTCATAGTACATACTGACATCTCTGACCATTTTCAATCATTTCCCGAATTTCTAAACACAGCGGCCCGGCACACCCCCGGAAGACTGTAAACAAGAGGGTTTTGGCCCCGAGAAATATCAGGAACTTTGTTGATGGTATGTCACAGGTCAGGTGGAGGGGGTAATATATTAGCTTCTAGTGCCTAACAATGCATATGTGTTTTTTTTGAAAAGTTTAATGAATTATTTCAACATCTTTTCCTTTTAAGTTGTCGTAGGAACCACAAGAAGATCAGAGGAAGCCATTATTAAACCACACCAGGTTGTTTAGATGCATTAAAGAAAAGCATCGACTGCCACGACTGCTAATAAATTGCATTGACAT
>JACEEZ010008467.1:302727-347727 GCA_016584305.1 Chionoecetes opilio | reverse complement strand
TACCGTTTCCTTTTTTCCAAATTTTAAATATTTAAAACCCCTTTAAATTTTTAAATCCCAAATTTTTTTTTTTCCAATAAATTTATATACAAATTTTTAAACAGTAATTTTAACCTATAAAATTTTCCTATCTACATATTTAAATTAAAATAATAAAATTTCCAAATTAAGAAATAGATTTTAAAAATTTATATATATGGAATTTAATATATATTTTATATCTAATTAAAATTTTTATAAATTATATTATATGAAAATTTTTTAAAATTTATTATATATTTTTAATATAATTTTTAAATTTTCCTTTATTTTATAATTATTTCCCTTTAATTTTTAAAATTTGTTATATGGTGAGATTTTATAAATTTTAATGATTTAATTTCTTTTTTTTGGGGTTATATGTAATTCCTTTTAAAAATATTATATGTATTTTATTATTTATTTTTCCTTTTTTTTTTTATTTTTCATTATTTAATTTTTTTTTAAATTTTTTTATTTGTTTTAGATTTTAAAATTTTGTTTTTGTTTAAAATTAATTAACCTTCTATTTTATTTATTTTTTTTTGTATATTATTTTTTTTATATATTATTTAATTTATTTTATTTTAACTATATTTTAAAACATATATATTTTTATATATTATATATTTTCATATTATTTTAATTATATTTTTTATATATTTATTTTATATACCTATATTTTTTATCAGTATTTTTATATATTTTAAAATTTCTTTTATTATTTATTTATTTATTATTTCTTTTTGTTATATTTATATTTTTATATTCCTTTTTATTTTTTTTATTTATTTAAAATATAGTGATTTTAATCTTTTTAAAATTTTTTTATTTTAAAATTTTTTTTTTTTCCCCCCTTTTTTTAATTTATTTTATCCATTTTTTATTTTTTTTATTTTTTTCCCTTTATTTTATTTTTTTTTACAATATTTTTTTTTAATTTTTATTTTTTTTTCGTTTTTTTTTTTTTTCATTTTATTTTTTTTTAAAAAAAAAGTATAAAATTATTTTTATTATTATATTTGTTTTTTTTTATTTTTAATTTTTTTTTTATTTTATATTTATTTATTTTTTTTTTTTAAAATACCCATAATAAATATATAAAATATTAATTATATATATATAAAAAATATATATATATATATATAAATTATAAAATATATAAAATTTAATAAATATATATATATATTAATATAAAAATTATATTATAATATATATATAAATATTATATTAAAATATATATAAATTATAATATTATAAATATAAAATATATATATTTAATATTATATATTAAAATATATATATATAAAATATATCTATATAATATATATATATAATATTATTATAATATTTATATTTTATATATATAAAATATATATAATTAAATATATTTTATAAAAATAAATATAAAATAATATATCATATAATATATTATTTTATAAATTATATATTAAAAAATATATATATTTTAATATATATTATTATATATTTTATATAAAAATATAGATTATATATAGAATTTTTAAAACTTTTCAAATATATATATAAAAATATAAAATATATATAATATTAAGTATATAAAAATTTTTATATATAAATTTTTACCGGTATATTTTAATAAAATATTATATAATATAATATAAAATATATTTTAAAATTAAAATATAATAATATATTTTAAAACAGTAAATATAATATTTATTATACGTATATAAAATTTTATATATACTTTTATATAAAAGGATAAAAACATATAATTAAATATATATAATATAATATATCATATTATATTTTTAAAATATACAGTATATAATTTTTATATATATATATAATTTTAAATTTTATAATATTAGTTTAATATAAAATAAAATTTTTTATAATATAAAATTATATATATATACAGAAATTTTATAATATATATATCAGTATATTTTAAAAACATATATATATTATTTTTTAAAATTTTATATTATATATAGAATAATTTTTTTTATATAGATATATATATATACAACCCACATATATATACAAGGTATATATATATATATCTAATTTTAAATTATAATATATTATCAAAACCCCCGTCATAAAAATTTTTTATATATTTTATTATTTTATATATATTATATATATATATATATATCCAGTATATATTATATATATATATATATTAATATATAATTATTTTAAAATTAATATTTATATTTTCCCTTTTATATTTTATATATATATTATATATAATTATATATTTTATATCAGTAAAATATATATTTTAAAACAGTATATTTTATATCGATTATAAAAATATACTTTTAATATATAAGTAATATATATATAATATTTATCGTATATATATATATATATATAATAAAATTATTTTTTTATTTTATATAATATCCCATTATTTTTATATTTTATAAATTTATATATATATATATTATTTTATTATATATTAAAATATATTTTATATTTTATAAAATAAAATATATATATATATAAATTTTAAAAATTGAAAGTATCCCAAACATGCTGAAAAAAAAAGCTAGGTGGGTTTTTAGGATGATGGTGCAAACCCTTGGTACATGTGCATGAAAAATTTTTGTGATCATTTCCATCCCGCGGAGGGTGGGTTTGGGGGCTTTTTTTTTCCTGATTGTTTTGGGGGGACTGAGCGTCACCCCCTGCGTTGTGGTGCATAGTATTATATTTTATATATATATATATTTTTATAAAATATTTTTATATTTTATATAAAAATAACAAAAACCCTTTTCCCCCCAAAACGCGGGGAGGGGCGCTCCCCCCCACACACAATCAGTAAAACCAGGCCCCCAACCGCCCCCCCGGGATGGAAATGATCACTAAATTAGTCATCCACAGGGCCCAAAGGGGTCGCCCCCTGTCATCTCTAAAACCACCTCCCCCTTTTTTGCGGGCATTTTTGGGGCCCCGGGGTGACAGGCCACTCCCGGGGGCCAAAAAATTTGGGTTTGGGGGCCGGGCTATTTGAGTCCCCGGTGGTTTCTTTTTAAGTTGGTATCAAGGTTTTCGCACTAATCGAAGAAGGGACCAAGCTTCTTAGGGCCCCGATTTTGCTTTGGGGGGGTGCAATACAACGAAAAAAAAAACCTTTCCCTTTACCTTTTTTGCCGCCCTGATTTCCGCCGGAGCACCCCATCAGGCAGGGCTTTATGAGTTGCGAGATGTAGAGTGAGTTGAAAGTGTTTCTGAACTCAGCAGCTACACGAGGTATTGAGTACGGCTGGAAAATGAATATGGAGAATAATCTACATGTTCTTCTTTGCTTGGCTTGATCTATTTTTTCTAGACTTCTAAGATGTGTTGATAATTACAACGTAGAACAACCAAATCAGAGGGAAAAAAAAACTTTCATGCGCAGCTTCAGTGTGACGCTCATCAGACGTGAACGACATTGCAGCTGACGCAAAGACCAAAGTCATCATTATCACAAGGAAAACATGAAGCAAGTATCAGTAGTACATAATAAAAACTCAATGAAAGTGGTTCAAGTGGAGAAATGAGAGAGGAGTTTGTAGTAGGAAGACCAGATGGAGAACGAGAAGGAGGAGGCGGAAGAGAGGAGGAAAAGGAGGAGCAGGAGGATTGCAATGTTACCACTATGATTATTCACATCCAAGAGTAGGAGGCGAGCTGTTTCCCGTTCATAAAGGGGTGCAGTGGGATTTTGGAACACTGGGTCTCTGATGCCTTCACGCTCGTCCTCTTACTACTCATCTCCCAACATCCTTCCCGAAAACTTAAACCCCCTACACACACACACGCACACGCACACACTCACACCCACCCACACGCACGCACACACACACACACAAACCTCACTATAGAAAGACATATCGATGCGTTCGCTGACTAAATTTATAATTTTCCCATTTTGGTTTTTAAATTCACAAGACCAGAAAATTTTCCCACACAAAAAGGGGGTATGGTTTATGTTTTTCCCGATTGGATTCTAGGGGAAAAAAATTCCTCTATAAATTCCCTCCCCAAATAAACCCTTTTTGGGGATATGTCATGTTGTTTATAGGGAGGGGGAGACAAGGTTTACGTGCGCCCTTTCCTTTCTTTCTCTTTTGGGCCTTCTTCCCTTGCTGCGGACACTTTAAAGAGAATTTGGGTTTAATTAAGAAGGGAAAAAAGTGGGGGGTTTGGTTAATTTTGGGTTTGGGGTTATTCAAAAGGGGGGGTGGTGTTAAAAGTTCAATTTTTTCCCCATTTCCCCTTTCCCTTCCCCTAAAAACATTTTAGATCTCTGAAAGTAGTGATTTGCGACGGAAGCTCATAGAGAGAATGTTTCGTAGAGTTCAATGAGGTATATAGAAACCATACTCCCAACTGTGTAGGGAATTCTGGTCCTAGTGTAAAAATTTACCCTAATAAGGTATGTTAAAAAATGTAACGCATAATTACATATTTTGCCCTTTCTGTTATGACAACCGCAAAGAGTTGGCCTTGAGTGGGAGGACAATAATAAATACGCAGGTCATTATATTACAGATTCGTGACCTTACAGCCTGCCTGGTCTACACAGTGTAAGCACCTGTTCACCGGGTATCTGTTCACCGGGTATCAGTTCACTGTGGACGTTTAGTCATGAAACAGGAAGGCGTGTGAGATAGAATGTGTCAACACCACATGTTCAGGTATAGCTGCTAAAGTATATAGAAGTGGAATGTGTCCCAGCCCCTCTGTCTCGGCACTTTGAAATTATGTTGCCTGCATAAAAGAAAATCACGCTGGCCTAGCTTACTTGAGGAGGCACCAAGGCTTCACATTGGTGCTGCCATTCGCCTTACACCATTTTTTGTTACATCTCTTTGTAAGTTTTAATCTTTCTCTCGGGTAAATGTGTATTATTGTTTTGCACTAACCCATAGCTAACTTCGCGAAACTTATACTGACAAATAATACGACCATTCGAGACATCCTTCTATACGTTTGGCATTCATGTAATAGTTTGGAGGAAAGAAAGTTTGTACTAGCAGTTAATATAATTTTTTAAAAATACATAAAATACTTAGTCACTGATACTTTACGTAATATGTGATACTCATTATCATTTAGCCAGCTTGTTCAAGCTACAAGGTTTAAGTGGTTGGTGAATTGTAAATACTTTCTTAATCAATATCTTATATATCTGTAATGGGTCCCTTGTTTTAGATTTAGATGCTCCTCACTATAAGGATAGATAGACTAGCATGTTTGTCCCCTGCCTGTGTATATCATGCATGCATTCTACAACATAATAAACTTGATGAATAATTTACCTTGGCTTAACACTCTGTAAGTGTCTTATTACACAATAATGGCTGTTCTCCTGCTCTATATACCCCGCTTATCACCACTGTTACTAGAATACTGCGGGCGGAATCGTGCGCTGACACTCGGATCGTATGTTCGGGCGTTCGAAGCAGTGCTAGTTAGGCCTCCAATTATTATGTTAGCAGCGCTATAATGTAACTCAGAATGGCTATGTGACCACAATTGCTCATCCCTAGTAAACTGTGTGTTCATTCTGCCACTATTAATTGCTTCCTAAGTGATAAATATAGAAGAATGTGAGTTAATATGAGAATTAAGTCGTTCATTATTCAAAACTTCGAAGCAGTGTCTATCAAAGACTCCCGAACTCCCGAAACAGTATACCAAGACGTGCCGCTGAACCACAAAGAGATGTTCCACCCTCTAGTTGCCAGCGGCCATCACAGCATGGAAGTAGATTTCTCGCATTCTTACCTCTCGAGCGTCCATCTCCATCACGGCCTCAACATACTGCCCAGCTGCGGGTGGCGGGGATCGGCTGCGTTTTTGACCAGCTATGGAGGGGGGGGGGGGTGGGGGATATTTGGCTACGTTTTAAGAAGCAAGTGGAACGAGCAGTGATGGTTGCTGCACCTCAAACACAGATGGCGCCGGCGCCGTCCTGCTTCTCGGTACTTTTTCTTAACCAGTTTTACTTCCTTCTTATTCAACTTGCTCTTTTTTTTATTGTAATTTTAACAGATAGAATATTAGTTTTGCAGAAGTTTGCTGTATTTGTGTAATGTCTCCTTTTACTTTCAGCTCATTTCTTAGCTTTACTTACTCAACCTCCGCTGCTTCCTGTGCTGTTCACCTCCACCAAACTCCATAGAAGAGTCCAACCATCCAATGTTTGTTATCATGCTTTAGCTTTTATCAAGTATCCTTTTCTTTTTTGTATCTTTCATACACCAGGAATTATGGATAGGCATACAATATATATATTCTTTGCACATTTATTTTAAGACTCAAAATTTGAACTCCCAAATATTACAAAAATGTACATACAAGCACACGGTGGAACTATTTGTTATGAAAAACTTATCTTTATAAGATTACAGTAAGAACTAGCATGATGCAATGGCAATAATTATATTGACAATAATAATAAAGATGACGGCATAACAAACAGTTCGCCAGACACGGCTAAATAATAATAATGACATCGAGATCTAGCAATGGATGATGAGCGAATGATGAGAAATGAGGGTGACTCTGGTCCACGAGGGTGAGACTCATGAGGGTGAGGCAGCATGAGGCGATGAATACTGAACTAGGTACATCACTAGGCTCTCGCCCGGCGGGGACTTGTGCCTCCCCGCCTCACAAGCTGGGCGGGGCGGGCAGCCAGTTTCATGGCCACCTGAGGCGGCCTAAATCGCGGGCGGGTTTAGACTGACGCCCGCCCCCTGTACACGTCGTGCTTCTGTGCGGGCGGATCGGGAGCAGGCGGTGCCGCCCCTCCTATACCATCACCGGTGCAGAGTTGGGCGCCGGGTCACCGCGTGCTCCAGGATCCTCTCGCACACCGCAGCGGCTTCTTGCGCTCTTCCACTTTACGTCAGGAATTCTTTCTTCTCTGTCTCTCTGATTGCCGCCGCTTCTGCTGCTGTTTGCTTTATCTTCCATCAGTCCGCCTGAGAGTGAGAATATCGGGCCACACAGTGGCTTTGTACTCGGGTAAGCGCTGCCCAACCCTACATTACGCTTCCAAGATGAATTCCTGGGGGGTTGGGGGCGGCGTCTTTTTAGAAAGGTTGAGCGGCTGCGAGTCGGCAATATCGACCTGAAGTTCAACCATGGGCGACGAAGTCGTTCTCTGATGAGGCTGAGCGCCCATGCCAGATGGATGAATCTCCATAGCCTGAGACGGTGAAGGGGCAGGTGAGACTGGTGATGGGGAAGGCTGCGCCCCAAGACCCAATGGTGTTGTTGACATCCTGGGCTCGTAGTTGCGTGAAGGTGTGGGTGTTGTGAGAAGATGGACACGCGGCTGAGCCATGACGGTAGGCTACATAGGACTCATACTCCTGCTGCTACTGCCTCTTGAGGATGGGCAAGACCATGATGAAACTGGAAGCTGAAGGCGATCCATGGCGGGCTGTGGGATGTAATACGGGGCGGGTGACACTCGGGACCCTGAAGGTAGCCTCTCCCGGACCTCGTTAAGCATTATCATGGAGTGCAGGATGTCTGCCCGACGCATCGTATCTTCAGATATTTTTGAGCCTTCAAGTAGAGTCCTGGCGAGGGTGGAGTGTGAAGCCGCCAGGCTGGGGCTACACAGAGTAGAGGCCAGGGTAGAGTGGGTGACAGAGAGAGAAGAGGAGCTTTGGGGAGGCTGGGCCAGGGTCTGGGCCAGAAGGGAGGGGGTGGGCTGAGAGGAGTGAGGTTCTTCCTCCCGACGCAGAGCGCGGAACTTCTTGTGAGGCTTGTAAGCCTCCTCCATGAGCAGGTCAGTGTTGATGATGGGGGGAGCCTGCAGGGCGCGGCGCAGCACAGACATGTCCTCCTCGCGATCCTCTTCACTCTTTTCATCAATAGACGAGCGTGGAGATGAACAAACTGATGGCGACGAGAGCTTGTCACTGCGGTCTGTTCCACTCTCGATGCCTGAATCGTCTGGGCTCTCGGATTTTCTTTTGCTGAAGAGGGGTGACTCTGTGGCCTCGTCTCCGGAGAAAGCGCCCTCAGAATTGTCATGACGGCGGCGAACCAACGGGAAGGGACCATTCGAGACATCCTTCTATACGTTTGGCATTCATGTAATAGTTTGGAGGAAAGAAAGTTTGTACTAGCAGTTAATATGATTTTTAAAAAATACATAAAATACTTAGTCACTGATACTTTACGTAATATGTGATACTCATTATCATTTAGCCAGCTTGTTCAAGCTACAAGGTTTAAGTGGTTGGTGAATTGTAAATACTTTCTTAATCAATATCTTATATATCTGTAATGGGTCCCTTGTTTTAGATTTAGATGCTCCTCACTATAAGGATAGATAGACTAGCATGTTTGTCCCCTGCCTGTGTATATCATGCATGCATTCTACAGCATAATAAACTTGATGAATAATTTACCTTGGCTTAACACTCTGTAAGTGTCTTATTACACAATAATGGCTGTTCTCCTGCTCTATATACCCCGCTTATCACCACTGTTACTAGAATACTGCGGGCGGAATCGTGCGCTGACACTCGGATCGTATGTTCGGGCGTTCGAAGCAGTGCTAGTTAGGCCTCCAATTATTACGTTAGCAGCGCTATAATGTAACTCAGAATGGCTATGTGACCACAATTGCTCATCCCTAGTAAACTGTGTGTTCATTCTGCCACTATAAATTGCTTCCTAAGTGATAAATATAGAAGAATGTGAGTTAATATGAGAATTAAGTCGTTCATTATTCAAAACTTCGAAGCAGTGTCTATCAACGACTCCCGAACTCCCGAAACAGTATACCAAGACGTGCCGCTGAACCACAAAGAGATGTTCCACCCTCTAGTTGCCAGCGGCCATCACAGCATGGAAGTAGATTTCTCGCATTCTTACCTCTCGAGCGTCCATCTCCATCACGGCCTCAACATACTGCCCAGCTGCGGGTGGCGGGGATCGGCTGCGTTGTGACCAGCTATGGAGGGGGGGGGGGGGGGGGATATTTGGCTACGTTTTAAGAAGCAAGTGGAACGAGCAGTGATGGTTGCTGCACCTCAAACACAGATGGCGCCGGCGCCGTCCTGCTTCTCGGTACTTTTTCTTAACCAGTTTTACTTCCTTCTTATTCAACTTGCTCTTTTTTTTATTGTAATTTTAACAGATAGAATATTAGTTTTGCAGATGTTTGCTGTATTTGTGTAATGTCTCCTTTTACTTTCAGCTAATTTCTTAGCTTTACTTACTCAACCTCCGCTGCTTCCTGTGCTGTTCACCTCCACCAAACTCCATAGAAGAGTCCAACCATCCAATGTTTGTTATCATGCTTTAGCTTTTATCAAGTATCCTTTTCTTTTTTGTATCTTTCATACACCAGGAATTATGGATAGGCATACAATATATATATTCTTTGCACATTTATTTTAAGACTCAAAATTTGAACTCCCAAATATTACAAAAATGTACATACAAGCACACGGTGGAACTATTTGTTATGACAAACTTATCTTTATAAGATTACAGTAAGAACTAGCATGATGCAATGGCAATAATTATATTGACAATAATAATAAAGATGACGGCATAACAAACAGTTCGCCAGACACGGCTAAATAATAATAATGACATCGAGATCTAGCAATGGATGATGAGCGAATGATGAGAAATGAGGGTGACTCTGGTCCACGAGGGTGAGACTCATGAGGGTGAGGCAGCATGAGGCGATGAATACTGAACTAGGTACATCACTAGGCTCTCGCCCGGCGGGGACTTGTGCCTCCCCGCCTCACAAGCTGGGCGGGGCGGGCAGCCAGTTTCATGGCCACCTGAGGCGGCCTAAATCGCGGGCGGGTTTAGACTGACGCCCGCCCCCTGTACACGTCGTGCTTCTGTGCGGGCGGATCGGGAGCAGGCGGTGCCGCCCCTCCTATACCATCACCGGTGCAGAGTTGGGCGCCGGGTCACCGCGTGCTCCAGGATCCTCTCGCACACCGCAGCGGCTTCTTGCGCTCTTCCACTTTACGTCAGGAATTCTTTCTTCTCTGTCTCTCTGATTGCCGCCGCTTCTGCTGCTGTTTGCTTTATCTTCCATCAGTCCGCCTGAGAGTGAGAATATCGGGCCACACAGTGGCTTTGTACTCGGGTAAGCGCTGCCCAACCCTACATTACGCTTCCAAGATGAATTCCTGGGGGGTTGGGGGCGGCGTCTTTTTAGAAAGGTTGAGCGGCTGCGAGTCGGCAATATCGACCTGAAGTTCAACCATGGGCGACGAAGTCGTTCTCTGATGAGGCTGAGCGCCCATGCCAGATGGATGGATCTCCATAGCCTGAGACGGTGAAGGGGCAGGTGAGACTGGCGATGGGGAAGGCTGCGCCCCAAGACCCAATGGTGTTGTTGACATCCTGGGCTCGTAGTTGCGTGAAGGTGTGGGTGTTGTGAGAAGATGGACACGCGGCTGAGCCATGACGGTAGGCTGCATAGGACTCATACTCCTGCTGCTACTGCCTCTTGAGGATGGGCAAGACCATGATGAAACTGGAAGCTGAAGGCGATCCATGGCGGGCTGTGGGATGTAATACGGGGCGGGTGACACTCGGGACCCTGAAGGTAGCCTCTCCCGGACCTCGTTACGCATTATCATGGAGTGCAGGATGTCTGCCCGACGCATCGTATCTTCAGATATTTTTGAGCCTTCAAGTAGAGTCCTGGCGAGGGTGGAGTGTGAAGCCGCCAGGCTGGGGCTACACAGAGTAGAGGCCAGGGTAGAGTGGGTGACAGAGAGAGAAGAGGAGCTTTGGGGAGGCTGGGCCAGGGTCTGGGCCAGAAGGGAGGGGGTGGGCTGAGAGGAGTGAGGTTCTTCCTCCCGACGCAGAGCGCGGAACTTCTTGTGAGGCTTGTAAGCCTCCTCCATGAGCAGGTCAGTGTTGATGATGGGGGGAGCCTGCAGGGCGCGGCGCAGCACAGACATGTCCTCCTCGCGATCCTCTTCACTCTTTTCATCAATAGACGAGCGTGGAGATGAACAAACTGAAGGCGACGAGAGCTTGTCACTGCGGTCTGTTCCACTCTCGATGCCTGAATCGTCTGGGCTCTCGGATTTTCTTTTGCTGAAGGGGCATTTGAGGGGTGACTCTGTGGCCTCGTCTCCGGAGGAAGCGCCCTCAGAATTGTCATGACGGCGGCGAACCAACGGGAAGGGTGGACGCAGCTCGGTGTAGCCAGAGACTTCGCTGCCGCATATGGATTCACCGGAACTAGCAGACTCTCCAGAGTAGATGGACTCAGAGCAGGAGACTGGGGAGCGCATGGCTTCATCAGCGGCGCAGGAGGAAGATGGGGAGCCCACACTGCTCTCCTGCTCCATGCTCCAGGAGGATCGTGAGTCGTCCCAGGGTCCTGCTGTGGCTGCTGTATGCTCTGTCATCTTGTACTTGAGTAGTTTTTCAGAGTGGAGGGTGTTGAGTGTACGCAGGTCCGGGATCTTGGCCAACAGCTCGCGATGTAGGTTGGGGTTCTCTGGGTGGTGCTTGGATACCACTGCCTGGAGGCAGTTCACAAGATGCCTATGAACGCGCTCCACAAGCTCTGCATTGCGAAGTCCAGGTCTATCATAAGCCAGAACAACAACAGCACAGAAGAGTGCAAGTTCGGCATCACTGAGGTTGAGGCTGTTGAGGCGCTCAGCGAAGTCGAACATGGAGTCCACCAAGAAACGTGCGTTGACTGAAGTGTGCAGAGCCTCGCGACGCAGTAGCTGCCCATTGAGGCACAGCATGGTGTTGGTGCGGGTGTCAAACATGGCTGCCAGACGCACCAGCAGCACCTCGAACACTCCCGCCTTGAGCAGCGTAACCTGATCCTCCTGTGGCAGTTGCTGGAACCCAGGCAAGCGCTTGGCGAACTCCACGACACCACGGATGGCTGGTGAGAAGCGCTCGCTGAAGTCTTGTACAAGTTCCTGCTGGCCGTGGAGGGGCACTGGCCGGGGATTCAGTGGGCACGCCTGAGGAAGAGAAGAAAAAAATGGTTAAAAACTTGCACATTCTCCCTTCACCATGACAAATATTACAAACAATAAACACTCCTAGCTAAACTTCAGTATCTACTTAATCACACAATAAATTTAGGTGCCAATAAAACTCTACAGACACTCACTTCACCGCCCTGTAGCTACATAATACCAAGCTTTTGTATCCTAGCTGTTTCCTTCCCGCCCTCCCTGTCCTGTTCCTCACGCACAGTCCCGGGAGCCCCCTAAACGCTTGCATCCCCCCCCCCTCCCCCCAATCGTCGCACCGTTGTGGGAGTCAAACACTGCACGATGATCAACTGGGTCTAGACCCATCCTCCTTCACCCTTTTCAAGGGCAAGTCTCTGCCCAGACAGCGTCCAGTCTCCGCAGTCAGGCGCTGTTTGCGGATGTCCTTCATGTGTCCTCTGATAACCCAGTGTTACGTTCGACTTTCAAACAACCTCCGATAACCCTCAAGGGAAAAGCCTCGACCAACACGAGGCAGAGCTGATTTGACATCATCACCTCGTTAATAAGTCGTGTAAACAATTTACAAACTCGAGAGCCGCCTCGATCTGTTATCAGATACGAATGGTCAAGTGGAGGAGGGAACCTAATATAAACAAAATATTGACCTTACCACCTTATGTCACCGCGAAGGCATTTGTTTACCCCCTTGCAGAGGGAAGGACCTCCTCACCTCGCGACTTCGCAAATTTGTGGTCACGTCAGTTTGAGAGGTGAAGCCGTTCAAAATCCAGTAGAATCCCTTTTCGTAGCTCAAAGATGACATCACTCCTCTTAATATCAACAACCTCACATGTTTAAAACGACTGCAAAAGGGTTAATTAATCCTCCATCCGCTAGTTCTCAAGTAAGTCGTTTTTTCGTCACGTGCCAGGAGGGGATGGTGCGGCTGGCGCAATGGATGACTGGTTGGCAGCGTGGTCGCTAGTTTGGCGGGTATATTTGGCGGGCTCGGTGACCTTGACAGAGCGGGCGGGCGCAACAAGGCCACAGTTTGAAATTAAATATTAGCCACGTGTCTATCATCAACTACCAGTCAGATGAGACTTACTTGAAATATTACATAATGTGTTGCCTGCTTAGCGTCATCGAGCCAATAGCAGCTGGAGGTGAGAAGAAGAGGAGGATGTGTGGAAGAGAAATGTTCAGTGATACTTAGTAACGAGGTTCAAGCCAAACCCAGAATCGACCACACCACCGACCCTTGCGTCAGCCTCACTTTGTCCTGGCCTTCAGCTGGCGGTCCCATTCAGACTCCCCAGAGGACCGCCACCTGGACTCCCGTCACCCCCCGCGATCTACCCTCTGATGGCTGCCAAACGCGTCACTACTCAAAATAATGAGTTTTTCGCCAATGCAATTCAAAGTCGATGACGCCTTCGATGTTTCTCATGAAATACTGCATTCACCGCACTATTCGGTCTCTTTCCATATTTTCCTCCTCTCCTCTCTAACCCAACCTTTGTCCTCTAGCCTTTAACCAACCACGCGTCCCTGACACTGTCCTTGCGAACCCTCACCAGATGTTAAACGACAGTTGTGCAGACAGGGAGGCAGCCAAGCCGCCCGCCAGCCAACCAACCATCCTCGGTGGCCACAAGACTCGAGGCGCCACGGGCTATGCAACCTTGGGTGTTTCCGACGTGCATCTGCTAATTCGGGGAGTCTCACGCAATCTCCAACTCTACCCACTAGTTTAGTAAGAAATGTTAGTCGAGAATTCTGGCATTGACTGCTACCCTTTTCTCAGTTCTGGCATCAACTCATTGCCGTCCCGCAACCATGACAATGATGCGACTGGTCCAACATCGTCAAAGCTTGACTAAGAGTTAAGGCAGTCAGAAGACTTGAGGGAGGTATATGGATGATACCAGCACGCCCTCTACGCGACCCAGTCCAAGGTTAAGAGTGACGTCACGCACGAATAAGGGAGCACGCGCGCACGCACACGCCCGCGCTTATCCTTTCTCCGGTATTTCCGGTCTGAGTGTGTCGCGTCCCGGCTGTCACGTCAGCAGAGCTTCGTTGCTTCTTTGCGTTGGCAACGAGTGAGTCATAAAAATGTTCTTTAATTCAGCAAGAATAACTCACTGACTAAAGCATCCAAAGTATGACTGAAGTTTCATAAAATGAAAATGACAAAGGTCATGCAGCGCCTCCGTATGGAGTCAACGAAGCAAATATAATAGCCACCAGACCAATCAGTTAAACGTGTGTGTGTGTGTGTGTGTGTGTGTGTGTGTGTGTGTGTGTGTGTGTGTGTGTGTGGAGCAGAGCCATTCATCCAGTGTAGACATGTGTGGCAGCTGGGGGCACAAGGGTGAAGAAGCATCAATGGACGGTATCTGCCGTGCGGATGAGCCAGACCGGGCGGGTTATATAACTGGGGAAGGGGGGGAGGGAGGGGGGCTTCGGAATCAGGGAGAGACGGATCTCGAAGGTAAATGGAGAGGGGGGATATATGTTACGTCAACAGTTGGAGGGAGGGAGTAAAAAAGGGAGGGGACACGGGGACCGAATGACTCTTCGTTTCATCTTGCTAATGACATTATGGGCGTGATGTATCCGGGCTAATCAGGGTTGTTGCGCATTCCCACCCCAGCGGGATGTTGTTGCGTTAGCCTTACACACCCTGCATCTCATCGCATTCCCCCCCCACCTCTACCACGACCTTGGCTGACCGCTGAGCAAGCACCTCGTCACCACATTAGGGTAAGTTAAGGGGAAGTGCCACCTCCCTATCGCCGGCCGCCATCTCTCTACCCCTCCCACTCTGACTGAACCTCATCCGCGCCACCTCGAGAATGGCGTGCTTGACCGCAGAGTCTCGTTTTCAAATTGAAGTAGACTGAGCTAAGTGCTCGCTACTGGTATCAGCGGTTATCGCGTCGTGGTAGCGGCTTCCTGAAGATAAGAGACTGTGAACTTGAACTCCTCTGACCTTGGAAACCCCAGTGAGGGTGCGTTGTGCCAGCGCCGCACCGCTGGTTGTCAGGTGGGGTAGTCACTCTACTATACTAAGCCGTTTCATATCCCATCTATCTAATTTATTCTATTAGGGGGCTCAAGTTACTATCACAAGGTGGCACACTCATCTGTTTCTCCACTACTGCTTACCTCCTCCCCAGCAAGAGCTACAAATAAGCATCGGTTCTAACCAATCATAGGTATCTTCTCAGGAATATAGCTCCTCCTACCTAGCGTGATTCAGACTATCCGATCTTTCCTACTTGGAGTCATATTGACATTAATTCTTGGTAGCATAGTTTAAATATTATAACTACACCCTAACTTTCCGATTTCCTAACTAAGTACGAAAGACAAAGAAGCATTTGAGAGACACTCACCAGCGTTGGCGGGCACTGGGTGTATGAGGGATGGGCGCGAGCCTGATGGAGCATGGGCGCCACTTTGTCGCGGGTGAAGTCACAGGTGTCCATGTGGGCGCGGATAATGGCGGCGGTGACTCTGGTGTCGTCCTCCAACTCGGCCAACACTGCCTTCTCCTGTGACCTGGCGTTCACGCTCTGCATGGCCGCCAAAATCTTGGCCTTCTCCCGCTTGGGCACTCGGCCGAAGCGCACAGCTGTAGAAGAAAGAAAAGTGATGATTAGAACATGAAACCTTAACTGAAATATAAGTAGTTTTCACTTTTTAAGGTGAGGCACAGTCTAGTTTGCTTTGATGGTGAAGGTGCATAAGCTCAACTCACTGATCAATAAAAAATAAAAATAAATTAAATCCAAAGACAACATATTGTTCTCAAGCATGACCCCTTGGCCCGAGGTAAGGCGGAGCTCCAAGCCAATGTCCCCTTTACAAATATATCAAAAGATCATTATGTGGCCTCCCTCCCCCCTCTGGCCAGGTGCGAGGTGAAGCCCCGCCACGCTGCTAAGTAGAGCGGTCAAGCAGCATTGCTTGGGTCTCTGCACGTGCACCGAGCCGAGGACTTTGAATTGCATATTCAGAGTGTGAGATAGTAGAATGAAAGTATTACTAACAAGTAGTGGAGTGCATGGCAGGTAAAATAGGTAAAATTACACACACAAAAGGTAAAATGATGAGCGCGGGAGAAGCGCGAGGCGATCTCGTCCCCTCCCGCAGCCCGCCTCCCCTCACTACAATCGGCCGACGACCCTCAGCTCCACACGTGGCTCTCCAGCCTTTACTCTGCCAGCCCGCCCTTGCCTGTTTCCCTAACAATAATAGCACCAATGGATACTATAAACATTACTCTGTCTTTGTTCTGTCAACAGACTGAACAAACTCCAAAAACCACTAAGTTTCACAGATCCTCAACTTGACGCGACCCGATCCCTGCAACACGTCAATGTGGTGTGTTCCCCTACACCAACACTCATTACCTCCCTTTATTGATTTCAAATGCTTGCTTCCCCCTTTCAATCGATATAATACCGCGTGACTACCGTTGGTTTTGACGCCACATGCCCGTCTGCGCCCCATTCGATTAATTCCCTTCAAGGTGTTAATCAACTTCACTACACCCATATTATATCGACACTTACTCATGTAGTGTGGAGCCACGCCATGCTGTAATAATCCCTTCAATATTGGTAAGTCTTCTTCCGGCATTTTCATTTGTGTTGTGGAACTCACAAAGCAGAAAAGCACTGGAGCAGCAGCAGTAGTTGCACTACCGCCACAAACACACAAGTTTGATGTTCCTTGATGCACCAAATATCACTCAAATTCTCACTAAGTATCACAGGCTTGATCACTGTAACAGTCACGGATCAACAACGTAAGTCACTGAAACTCCAGTAGAATGTGCTATTCCAGGTGAGGCGTCGATGGCTATATAAACATCCAACAGTGTGGGGTGCGTGTGAGTGTGTGGGAGCGAGAGCGTTCACTGCTCTTCCTCCGTTCTCGAGCTCGTTCAGTGAGCGACTGGCCTGGGAGCGTGCGAGTACGGGGTTGGTTGGCCGGGTCGCTCCCGCCAGCCCCCACCTCCAGGCCACCTCACTGCCGCCGCAACCCCGCGCATACGACTTTCACCCGCTCTGCACACTACACCGCCACGCTCACTCTTACTACAACCACCACTCGCTTTCATTGTCATTATCGACTGCATGACATATTAGCCCATGTGGCACTTGCCACACTCGCTGGCACCCACTGCCTTATCATAATTATAATAGAATCTAACATTCTTAGAGAGAAAAGAACCAGAAGACTATACATTAACCTTGACGGCATTAAGGTCGAAACTCCGGATAAGCTCGCTGCGCTGCACGCGTCTGCCTTGGCTGTGGCCTTATCGGTGGTCACCTTCAAACCTACGCCTTCCTCTGAACGCCAACACCGGAAATGGGAAGTGCGACTCGATGCAGGTAGCGCCCGTACTTCCGCGTGCTGCAGCCTGTAGGCACTGCAGCACGGGGTGCACGGGGTCAACCCAGGCCCCCGAGGCACTCCACTTTCAGGCTATTGGAAACCATAACTTTCACGTAAATCAGTCGCATTGGTATGAACATCCAGACAATAAGTCTTCTTAATGAATTACTTCGATTCCCTCCACTGCCTCCCTGTGCAGAGTGAACGAAGAGAGTATTAAGTAAAGCCTCAATAATTCTCTTCTCTCATCCTCACCAGTGAACCTTGGTATACCTCGCTCTCACTGTACTCAGTCTCCCCTCGCCGCCTCGGGCCCTCCCTCTCCGCGCTCCCCTCATCTAAAACACGACTGGCGCGATCGTTAAGGGGTCCCTGAACCCTGGGAACGAGGGGTTGGGGTGAGAGAGGCAACTCCGGTCGGGCCAGACATACGCTTTGTGTAGGAGGGCAGACGGTAGCCAAACTTGTATCTTTTGAGAAGCGGCACAAAGGTGCTGTTCCTCCTGCGTCATGATGCCAAAGATTTATAGAAATCATTTGTAAAAAAAAGTCAGTTCGCTCTGCCTCATTAATCTTATCTCAAAATAGTGAATACGTTGCGACTGACTCGCTTACCAATATGTCGCCTTTTAATTGGATAACAGGTCTGTGTGTGGCGTGAGGTTGCGAGGGGCGCGGGCGTGACAGGGACTACAGTGTACCCTTCGGCCCGGCCACAAGGTGGAGAGCAGGAGGGAACGAGGCTCAAGGAACTAGCTTGTTATCGTGATGCATAGTCGGCCCTGGCATTTCCCGTGCAGACACAGGGCCACGCTGCCATCCTCCCCTCCCCCTCCCTTCTCCGCTACAACAGAAAATGGGAAATAAGAGCGAGGCTGCAGTGCACTGTACCTCCACATCTTGTTTACCTCGCACCTAACAAAGCAATAGAGAATAATCCTCTGAACTTTCCTCCTCCTTTTCCTTGTTAATTTGTAGTCGCTGTTGTGAGCTTTATAACACCTTAAGGCATGAAATGTTCCTATGTACACCCTTCATGACCTAGAAGCAGAACAGCCCAACGAACCTACAAAGGAACAAAAGTATGAAGACGATTTAGCGTAAAAAAGAAGAATTCACGAATTTGCGTAGTTATGCACCCAATGTGTGCGTGTGTGTGTACAACAGAGAGAATAACTGGTCGTCACCTTAGCAGTGACGTCGCTGGCTGGTGAGGGAGATAGTGGTGTGTGTGATGGGTGGGATGGAAAGTGACACTAAACTCTACGGGAGGAACACATAACGTGAGCAGGAGTTGAAAAGTTACGCAACGGTTCATCGGCCTCTCTGACTGAACCAAAGGAACACTTGGGATAACTGCCACGCCTTTAAAGATGATAGTACATACACGTATTATGTAGTAGAAATATATCGTGGGTAATGCATCACAAACGAACGACAACTTACGTTAAGAAGACATTATCCACAAGACCTAAGACAGGCTATATGATTCACACTTACCATTTTTACGGGATGATGGATAGGGAAGCAGCACCATCTTCTTGGTTACGCTTAGTGTGTTCAGTGCCTGTATGCACCACCAGTCCGGCAACAGCATGTCTTTTTCAACACAAGACTCTAATGCACATTGTCAAAAGCGATCGGGAGATGATGAGGTGATGCACTTTCCGTCACTTGATCAATGTTCTCGGTGCATAAACGTTCAATACAATATTATATTCTCCAAGAGACCGAGAAATAAATCACTAAGGTGTGAGTTGCAGCCCCAACAGTCTTCAAGGGGAGCAGGTCTTTCCAAAACCAGTGTTCAGTGGACGGGGAGTGAGGAACACTTGGACAATGTCTCAGGTTGGTTCACTCCTTCGTCGATCTGGCCTTTACGTACTTCTGCGGCAGTGTTTCTCTGGGGTGTGCTGAAGAGGCCTTTAAATCACAAAGTCGGACCAATTGTTGCAGTCACCAAGCGGCTGATCAGTGTTGGGGATCAGAAAAGCTCGTCACTATAGTTGTGTGAAGAGGTTGTAGTTGTAGTCTTGGTAAGCAGACGAAGCAACGTGACTCTCTACTGAGGGATGTGAGCGACAAGGAGATGCTCCGTGCAGCCGCTATGAAAGGGGCGGCGATACTGGGGGCCCAACACTGTCAGGTCATCCACCCGTACCTTCACTTTCCTACCGTGTGACGTCACCGGCGTCAACTCACGCCACAAGTAGGTCAGCCGCGGGCCCCAGCTGAGGCCGGGCTGTAAGGGCTATACTGCCTCGCAGACCAACACTTTCCTCGCCCTTATGGCGCTTCAGCTCACACCTCACTGGCGCACACTCCTGCGCACACACACACACACACATACACATACACACGCACTTTTCTAATGTGATGCCTTACACTTTTTTTCTTTACGCGCGTGTGTATGTGGTAATAAGACTTCAATACAAAAACAAAACTTTACACATGATCCACGCGGGTCAGCGGCCCGGACGCTTTTATGCCACAAACTGTTACTCTTGGTTGTTATTGTTGTAGTTGTTGTTATTATGATTATTATTGCTATTATTATTACCATTATTTTGTCTTTCTTTCATAATTACAACTATTATCATTATCATTACAAGTATTATCATTATTATAATTTTCATATAATTATTCTTATCATTATCTATATTATAATTAGCATAACTATCATTGCTATTATCTTTATAATTATTATTATAATTGTTACTATTACTATTATTATTATTATTAATAATGTTATTATTTTCATTATTATTGTCATCATTATTACTATTAATATTATCATTACTATTGAAGTATTTGCATTAATATTATTATAATCATTATTGTTCTTACTATAGTCATTATTATCATCATCATCATAATATCTTGCATTGTTGTTATTGCTTTCGTTTATTACCTGCAGTAGTTATAACCACTACGGTAGTAATAGTCTTAGTAGTGGTAGTATTAGTAATAGAGGCAGTGGTAGCAGTGGCTGTGGCTGCGAGGCGTGGCCACCCAGCCAGCGAGAGGCAGCCGAGATGAACGAGTACGGTACACGGGTTTTACTGTAAGCCTTTGGAGCGTCCTGGAGGCTTCTCCCTCCCCCTACGTTCACACCCTCTCCCTCCCCACACCCACCATCCTTCCTGTGTTGCTGCTCAGGATTACGTGAATACATGGAGGGAGAATTGAAAGAAAAGTTAGAGCAGAGATGAGGCAGTAGCGAAATGCGATGAAAATTTACCGAAGACTTATATCACGATCGGTCGACCCGTTCACTTCCTACTTTATGCTTCAAAGAGTCTGACCTTCCTTGGTATACCTACGCCTTTATTATTATTTTTTCTCGCTGTTAGAGTTGTTGCTATTGTTATTGTTATGGTGGTGGTAGCAGCTGAGGCGAGATATTCAGAATGAAAAGATGGGAACGAAATAAATTTGAAATATTCTAAATGTCAAAACAAAGAAAGGGAAAAAGGAGAGAGAGAGAGAGAGAGAGAGAGAGAGAGAGAGAGAGAGAGAGAGAGAGAGAGAGAGAGAGAGAGAGAGAGAGAGAGAGAGAGAGAGAGAGAGCAGAGCGTGTGTATGTGCGTGTGTTTTCGTATGTGCGTGTTACTCCTGCAGCATCTTAGGGTCAGGCGCGGGCAGTGACTCACCGCTTCACCCTCCACTCATCCACTCCCTAACTCATCCATCAACCATCCACTGGCCCCTCTGCACCCTTACACGCCCCTGTCAAGCCTGCAGCAGGTGGTGGAGGGGGGAGGGGGCGGCCGAGGGTGAGGTGAAGGAGATGTTACAAAGCGGGAAGAGTAGGTGGAGGTGAGCCCGTTACTCTCTCCATCTCTCCCTCCCTTCCCTCCCTGCGCCGCCGCCTCCTCCTCCTCCATCCTGCCTGCTGGTCTGATATCCCGGAGGAGAGACATCACGCTCCACCAATCCCACGAGAGCGAGGCCTGAACGCTCCTCTCACGGAAAAGTAACAGCATCTCTGTATTGAAGGAAGCTGACACGCAAGGAAGAACTACCACCACCACCGCTATAACCTTTTCCTCCTTCAGAGTCCCTGCAGGTCAGTCAGCGCTACGCAGGACAGGTGGAGGTGCGCATTGCCATCACAAGGGCTCGGATGATTGGAAAGAAGAGGTTTCGTCAGTGCCACAAACACAACCCCCTTTTCCTCTTCCTCCTTCACTCCGTCATCAGCCACGAGTGCTTCTTAAGGGCCGTGGATCGAGTGTCCTTATCATGTATAGTAGTTCTGGATCGTTCTAGGTCGTGGCCTCAGAGGGAAGGAGGGAAGGAGGGAGGGAGGGAGGGAGGGAGGTGAAGGCATACAAGGAGCAGGAAAGGCGGGCGGGCGGGCGGGTCGTTCACCCTGCGGGGTCGCCCCAGTACCACTTTCCTGCCCCTTCTTACCCGCCCCGCCCAGATAACACTCCCTCTCCTGCGTGTGCCCCATTATTTGGGTCACGCGTGGCACTGTTTGTTGGGTCATCCACTACAGTGATCGGCGGGCGACACGTGGGGCCGCCAGTACTCAATGACTCTTGTTCCCTATTTGCGCTGCACTCTCTGCGTGTGCCAATGTTGGTGACGTGTGAAGCGAGGGACCTCGTGCACTTTTTATGGTATTGATTAATCATATAGTAACAAGCAAGACTTTTTTGTTAAGCGAGAGAGAAAAAAAACTTTTCTCCAATACTGAAAACACACACACACACACACACACACACACACACACACACACACACACACACACACACACACGTGGAGAATGCTGTCCAGCTTGGTGAAGTGGTCCCATCAGCTGAACCCCTTCACCTCTCATGACCTGATCTCACTCGCGCTCACACTTATCCCTCATTCTAATTTTCTCACATGCTATCAGAAAAAACGTCACAATTAACAAGCGGCACAAGATTAACGCCAGCTTCTTTGTGTGACTGATGAGAGGTCACGCGGGAATAAAAGGCGTATGTCGGGTCACAACACTCCCAGGCGCATCTGGGTCGAAAGGTCACCGGAGCCTGACCTGAGCTACAGTTAGTTCCTGGATGTCATTGTCTTGCTACAAAGTAAATATCTTGCCGCAGCCTCAGCACACACTTAATAATCTACTGGGAGTTCGCGAGTCACTTTAACGAGTTGCCGCCCCTCCCCTCTTCCCTCCCCTGAACAAGTTCGG
Source organism: Chionoecetes opilio (assembly GCA_016584305.1). Lineage (NCBI taxonomy): Eukaryota > Metazoa > Arthropoda > Malacostraca > Decapoda > Majidae > Chionoecetes > Chionoecetes opilio. Next base: position 325,131 of record JACEEZ010008467.1, on the reverse strand, counting down.
GAAAGAAGCAAAAAGAAGCGGTTGTGGCATCAATAACAAGGGCGTGACCTCCGGGGTCATACGGACACAGGGCAGCGGGAGGTGTAGCCGTGGGCGCCGTGGTAGCCTCCTCATGCCTTCCCACCCACCACCACCACGGTCACCTTCATCCGTCCCACCCACCTTCTCGCACCCCCATCCCCCGCTCCCCATCCCCCTCCTGCATGCCAGCGCCCTCCGCGTGTCTCCCAGGCCAGTTATGTGGCTACGATGTGCGGGATCCAGTCTTGTCCGGCGCCGAGAGGTGACCTTGCCTGGTGCGAAAACCATCCACTGGAACTAATACCCTGCCGTGACCTGACCCCGCGCTGCCCTCACTAAACATTCCAAAACCATTATTCCGCAGGAGCTTGTGATACGGAGGCAGCTGTTTACTCTTCCTTTTCTCTTTGTGTATGGAGTTTTGTGAAAGTTTATAGGATGTTAAAAGCTCTTTAGCGTAGACACAATAAGAAGGAATGTTTTCGTCTGACACGCGGCCAAGTATTTTTTCCCCGGCAGTGAAGAAGAGAGGTGAACACGGGAAAGGGAGTGAGTGGCTCTTCTCCCGCTGAGACCTGCTTCAGAAGTCAAGGCCTTGTTCTCTGGCGCCTTCAATGCCCTACATCAGTGCACCCTCCCGCTCCCCCCCCCTCCCTACTGCCCTGCCCTCCTCTCTCAGCTACAACGCGGGGTAACGGGCACCACGCTGACCCCGGGAGGCGAGGACAAAGCCTCATAGCACACCGAGGAGCTCAGCGGGGAGAGGGCATTGGTCCAGGGTTCCTGATGACCCGACAAAGACACGTTGCCCTACTTGAGGCATGACAACAGAGGCCTCACACGGTATGGATAGGCACCACAGAGAGAGAGAGAGAGAGAGAGAGAGAGAGAGAGAGAGAGAGAGAGAGAGAGAGAGAGGAGAGAGAGAGAGAGAGAGAGAGAGAGAGAGAGAGAGAGGTGGAAGCTGTATAAAAAAATATGTGCTTTGTGTGAAGTGGACTGACTATAAGAGGGAACAACAACGAGAGGAAACACTCACCATCTCTAGACATGCCGACGGCGATGCATTTCTTGAGGCGACAATACTGGCATCGGTTCCGATTGATTCTGAGGATGGAACACTGCTGGTTCTTGGTACACGGGCGGTACTGGATCTTCTGCTGGATGCTGCGCCGGAAGAATCCCTGCAAACACAGAAAAGAGAAAAAAATGTGGCATTAGTAACATGACACTCTTGGAAATTAAAAAAATAACACGTTAGCATTTTTAATACAAAAAAACTATTGCAGTTCATATTTTTAATGCATTCCATAAGAGGAGCTAGAAAGCCCTTATGCAGCCTCAGGAATGTTTCAGTTTACCTTAAATTTCCCTCTTTGTGTTTTGGTACTTCACACAATGAACACTTTCAAGGCACACGAAACTGAGCAAGACTCACGAGGTCCTTTCTTTTTTCCTTTCTCTCTCTCTTTCTCTTTTTCTTTCTTTCAGGTGTCTCAGAAATCCTGCGTGGCTCAGTGTTCTCCCTACCGCAGCCAGCGTGAAACAGAATGCTGAGGGCAGTCTTCTCCTATATACACCTAGCAACCTGACTTCCTCCTGGAAATGCCATCCTCCCGCTAGTTGCTGGAAGAAAGCGCGCGTGTGCACTCCTGACCGTGAACTTGAGGCTTGCGTCGGCGGGTTCTCAGTTGCGAAGTGATTTCCCCGAACGCCATGACGCATAAGACCCGTTGTTGGGAGCTAATGTGGCGACGAAGGGGAGGCTGGGACGGGGCGGAGCGGCACGGGGCGAGGGGCGTGAGGGAAGGGTACGAGTAGGGGAGATTATAGGGTATTTGGGGGTAGAGGCAGGACCGTATGGGAGGGAGACTGTCAAGTGCGATGATGGAGAACGTCTGGTAGGGTTCAGGTGGTTATGAGTCCATAGGGGAAAAAAGGGTCCGTTGATAGGAGACAATAATCATGTATGTTGAAATGAAACAAAGATAAGAAAGTTCAAAAGATAGAAAGGTGGAGGAAATAATCAAATGGTTTCTGCGAATATAATAATGTCACAATCCAGGTTTTCCAAATGTTTCTCATACTCCTCTTCCTCTTTCTTCTCCGTGTATGCGTCACCTCTTCTCTCCTCCTCCTCATTGGTGCGTCACAAGCCACGGTTGAGGAGCAGAGCAACTTCACACACACACACACACACAACCTCAGTACCGTAAGAACAAACCAATGACAGGCGGCCACGGGGGCTCACTCCCTTCATCCCCCTACCACCCACAACCCCCACCGCCCCTCCTTGCTACCTCCTCTCCCACAACTCCTTTCTCACCACCTTCTACAACTCTTCCCGCACCACTTCCCCCTCTCCTCCTCCCTCTCTCACCTTACTAACTAAGCTTCTTTTTACAAACAAAGATTAATATTCTCAGAGTACACCCACACCCACACACGCACAAGACGTCCCCCGATACAGGCGCTAACGAGGAGGACACAGGTAGAGGTGAGAGGGAAGGAGGGGAAGGGGGGGGTGTTAATAGGGGGGAGGGAAGGGAGCCGCTCTCTCCGGTCAAGGGCACCATCCACCATGACGGAGAGAAGAGGAAGAGGAGAAGCAGGAGGTGAGGGGGAGGAGGAGGTAAGGGGGAAGGAGGAGGAGAAGCAGGTGGTAAGGGAGGAGGAGGGTGAGATGTAGGGGCGAAAGGAATGGAGCAAAACACCTGCCGTTATTAATGCCATTTAAACCCTCACCATAAGAGGTCATTGTCCTCTATCCTTACGGCTTTCCACCCTTCCCTCCTCTCTTCCCTTTCTCTCCCTCCCAGTCCCTCTTCCCCTCACCCTTCCCCCGCCCCCCTTTCAACCTTGTCCATGATGTAACTTCAGTACATAATAACCAGTACAGGTATGAGGAGAAAAAAAAGAGTAAGAATTGCAAGAAAAAAAAAGAAGAGAAGACGAAAAGGGTGAAACAGAACGAAGGAAAGCGAAAGGAGGAACAGAAATGAGAATGCGAAATTACACTCTAACACAAACGCAGGTATGAAAATATAATATAAAAGAGTGTGAGATTCAAGAAGCGTGGAGGGGTTACGGGGGAGAAGAAGAAGAGGAGGTGGAGGAGGAGGTGGAGGAGGAGGGAGGAGGTGAAGGAGGAGGAGGAGGAGGAGGAGGAGGAGGAGGAGGAGGAGGAGGAGAAGGTGGAGGAACACACGCGTTACTGATAGGGGCAGGGGAGGAGCAGAGGGGGAAGTGGTGGAAGGGTATTAGCGAGGAGGGTGGTTGGGAAGGGGGTGGGTTACTGAGTAGAGTGAGGGAGGGGGTGAGACCGTGAGGGAGGGGTGAGGGAGGGGTGAGGTGGGCGTAGCGGGACGGGTTGCCGATGTTTCCTGGGTCGTCGTCCTCCCTAACCCGACCACCACCATCACCACCGCGACTCTCGAGGCGCCTCCTGGAAACCCTTACGCAATTCGGCGGCAGGAAAGTCCACAACCACGGCCGCAACGGAGGACGTCATAGAGGCTGCTGCTTTCCACTTCAACCTCTATACCTCCCCAAGCTTTCTTTTTTTGTTCTTCTTTTAATATTATACTTTTACTCCCTTTAGTTTTTCTTAAATATTTCACGAATCAACAAATTGTTCTGGTATTCAGGACCGTCTTATGTATTTTTATTTTTTGGTTCACTTCCCCTCCTTGTCTCCCATGTGTTTATCTCTGAGTTATTTCCTATTCTCTCTCTCTCTCTCTCTCTCTCTCTCTCTCTCTCTCTCTCTCTCTCTCTCTCTCTCTGTGGCAACTTGTGACGTTATGATCAGTGTGACAAGTTGTGACTCAGTATAAAACAACCAGGTGTGTGCGTGTGGGTGTGTGCGTGTGGGTGTGTGCGTGTGTTTTTGATAATAAAGAGATAAATAAGATGTGACCCGCAGTCCCGCTATGACCCTTCCTTGATATCCTATGACTGATGATGATATTCCCAAAGAAGACAGATGGGGCACAGAAAGAGAAGAAAAAATAAAGAGCGCGATGGATATAGCTAAGCGTCCCCTATACGTGAATGACGGAGGATGGGAGAGGATGGGCAAATAAGGTGCAGTTATTGTAGTTGACTAAGCGGTGGAGGGAAGAAAGGGGAGATGGGTGACAGAAAGAAGGTAAAAAAGGATGAGTAGGTGGCATACCCCGTCCGTCTTCCGTTTCCCCTCAGCAGAAGACCTTTGTCCCGCCACCCCATGCCGGGTCCTTAAGTGACAGATCACCAGCACATCATTAGTCTCGCCCTTAACCCTCCCACCTCAGTGCCCTCTTCAGTCGCCTCCCATGGTCGCCTTGTTTATCCCTTGAGGTCAGATAAGCTCTTTGAAGACAAAAGCAAAACTCATGAAAAGGAGAAACACGCAGAGTGGCATCAGGATGAAAGCAGCGCCCTTGTTTTGTGTGCCTGAAGGGGAGACTGTTCCTTAGTGTCCCGCCAGGTCGATCCCCTCCCTACATCCCCTCAGCCCCACACTTAAGACAGCTACCGGATACCTCGTTATTAGGGAGCCACTTCAGTAACTAGGGATAAGAGGAGGAATTTAAAAAATAAGGATCCCGTTAGTTATGGTTAGAGAGGAGTAGAGGGTCCGTCCCTATATCCCTTCAGGGGGAGGAAGGGAGTGGAAGGAGGGAGGAGCCGCCCTAATGTAATGACTCGGTCTCACAAAGATGGTATTTCCACCTGAACTCGACCTGAACCATCCTCCGTGGCTCCTCTCCTCTCCCCTCTCTTCCATCCCTCCCCTCGCTAGGCCCTCGACCCTGGTGTTGCGTAATGCTAGCTGCTGCCCTTCGCTCGATTCTCCGGTTAAGGATGTTGACGAAGAGGAGAATAGTGATAAGCAGCGCCGAGGAAGGTGATGTAGCCTGCGATGCGAATATTGTTTTGCAGCTCTTCTCCTCTCGGGTCAAAACAAAAGACGCCTGAAAGTGAGACTCAACCCGGGTCGCAACAGAATCTGTGAGTGGCCTTGGAGCCATCCTCTCTTCGCCCTCTGCTCCCCTTCCTCCCCCCCTCTGCACCCCATAGTGATCGGCACCCAGTCATCAATATCAGTCCATGCCAGGTTATGAGAAATAATAATAATAATGGCGAATGAAGGCATTTCCTCGGACCTCCGCTCTATAAAAAGACCTTCGGCACTCTAAAGCCCCTCCTACCCCTCTCCTTGCTCCCCTTCCATCCCTGGCCTGGCACCACGCGCGACCTACATCTCGGTCACTCACCCTCTCGCTCCGCGCCTCACCCCGGCCCGCCTGGTTTGTCATCCATCCGCCAGAGGGACCGATGCAGGGGGATACTATGGCAATTTTCGTGAAAGGGACCATTTTCCGAGGTCATAACCCGCCTTGCTGTGGACTTGAGGGAGGGTGAGGGGAGAATGAGGGAGTATTACACTGCTTGACTGTTTTCCCTGTAATGTGGAGCAGCTCTTGGTTACTGTGGTGGCGGTAACAGGCGTGGAACTCTCCGCTGTTATGATGAAGACCATGGGTGCTTCTTAATAGGAGAGCGAAAGTATACACACACACACATACACACACACACCACACGCGCAACCCAAACACACGTGCGGCCCTAGGTTGATAGTTGTGGGGGACGGGGGGAGACTTCTTACGAATGTTGAGGTGAGGGGGGGCGCGATGGCCTGGGTGTGGTGGGGAGAGGGGAGCAAGGGCTTATTTACGCCCTGCAGAAAGGGGGACGCCAACCAGGGCACACACAAACATACACACACACACACACACACACACACACCTTTCAGAAAGTGTCAGGGCACTGATCTCCTGTGGCTGATAAGGTGGTCGCAATAGTAGGTCAAGTCGCTGGTTGTTTGTTATCATATCACCAAGAGACCTCAACCCCCTTCCCCCTTACTACCTCCACTCTCACCCCTTACTTCTCCCTTTAATCATCTTCACCTTCCCTCTCCCCCCTTTCGATCGCCTCGCCCTGCTCCTATGTTCCCCTTCCGTCCTATCCTCCTTTCACTTCTGGCACCTCAGAACGACACGTGCCGAGTTATTGACCCCGACCAGAGGCACTGCTCCTGGACGATCGACGGCAATGAATCACCAGCACTCAGTAAATAGAAAAATGAAAGTGAAGAAAGAGCAACAACAGATGGCAAGGCAAATGGAGAAAGAGCAGTAGGGGGAAGAGAAGGTGGTGGGGGGGATGAGAAAGCTTAGATGCCATCAGCCCCGACCCAGCCTTGGCACCCTCCCATCCACCAAGTCACTGACCCCACGGCACTGTCCTGATACCGTGCAGTGAGAGGCGGGAGGGGGAGAGAGGGAAGGGAAATGGGGGATGGGGGAAGGTAGTACGGGGAAGGAGGAGGGAAGGGGTAGAAGCAGCCCCTCTCCTTCCTGTCTCCCTGCCACCCTTGCCGCTCTACATAGCTAGGACATTTATACAAAAACTGTCCCAATTTCCTAACCCTGGCCGCCCCCACGTTCCCTGCCTATCTTCCCCTTCCCCCACAACGTATCTTTCCCTCTTAATATGAAGGCTTGCCATTAACGCTACTGTTCAAATTAGGATTTTTGTACTCTCTCTCTCTCTCTCTCTCTCTCTAACCAGAACTATGCATGAAAAAAGAAGAGAAAACGATGCATCTCTAATTGTTTAACTTTCAAATACAACTTTCATTAGTATATTGTATTTTTTTATTGGTTCTAGTGGCTTGAAATGTTGTGTGCAGAAATTAGATTGTGTAACTCGACTAAACGAGCATAGAAAGTGGATGGAGGCGAGGAGGAAGAAGAGGTTGAGTAGTTGAGTGAAAGCCTAGAATATTGTGATGGGGGTGGGGTGATAGGGGGGGGAAGGAGAGGGGGAGGCTCCACTTCCCTCCCCCTTTAAACTTTCGCTCGGCACCAGCTCAGTCGAAAGTGGCCTTTACAATGGAGAGTGGCAGAAGAAAAAGAAGGGAAATAAAGAGGGTGCAAAAAATAGAGATAATTGTCATTCAAGAACAAATGTCTCTTCTTTTCTGTGTGTTTTGAGAGAGAGAGAGAGAGAGAGAGAGAGAGAGAGAGAGAGAGAGAGAGAGAGAGAGAGAGAGAGAGAGAGAGAGAGAGAGAGAGAGAGAGAGAGAGAGAGAGAGAGAGTATTAGGACTTTAAGGAATGAATAAAGTAAGGAAGAGTATGTCACGTTCCTGGAAGTGTATGAGTGTGTGTGTGGTGTGTGTGTGTGTGTTAGTTATTGTCATCTCTCCTCCCGCACTCCATTCACTTTTACCAATGTATTATGTGTTTCTTTTTGTTTCGTTCAAGGTAAATGGCGATGAGTGAGGTCGCTGTGCACACTTTCCCTTACTCCTACTACTACTACTCCTCCTCCTCCTCTACCTACTACTCCTCCTACTACTACTACTACTACAAAACCACCATAGTGTTAACTCTCACCATTATTATTGTGGTACTTAGACCTCTACTACAACTTTTAACATCACTACTACTACTACTACTACTACAACTACATACTACTACAACTACTACCCCTAGCTGAAGGTGTGGTAAATTATGACACACCATGACCTAAATTCAATTTCTGGCTGAGGGACACCGAGCGGCCGCTATCCTAAATACTGTGTTAAGGTTACTCTAGTTCATTCCCCTCCATCTCCCCCCCTTCCTCCTCCTCCTCTTCCCTCTCCCACCACCAGCACTCTTCAGCACCTACGCAACCACCTCCCTCCACCCACCCTTCCCCTCCTCCCCGAGTGCAGGGTTGCCAGAGAACGATAACATTATCTTTGTGATTCAATCGTATGCTGTAAGCTTTTCCATAATGGTCGCCTCTATGTTATGTTCGCTGACGTGTTGAAGGAAGAATGACGAGGAAATATTATTCATGGTTCTCTATGCTGCCCCTGTGTTCTAAGACTGCTTGGTGTAAAAATATAGAACAGACATGAGTAAACATAAATATTCTCTCATGTATATATGTTCCTATTTACGTGGTAGATCCTTGTTTTCATTGCATTGACCCGCCACAATGCCGTACAGAAATACCCCCTCAAAATTATTCGCCATATACAGGAAAAAGCGTTGAAAAAACACAAATTAGCGAGCCATTTGTGTGATGAGACTATTTCCGCGAGTCTGCCTTTCAATGACGTCAGTCGCGCGGGAGTGAGCGTTCCCATTTTCTGTGGTGACGGTGGCGATGGTGGTGGCGGTGGCGGGGTCGGTGACCGCGGGGATCACGTGACGCCGAGGGCCAGGCTGATAGAGGCGGCGGTGATTATCCAACGAATCGAGTCCATTACACACGGTATCTGGTTCATGTGAAAACGAGGTGATGGCAGCAGTGAAAGCCCACGGGTTATACAAGCATTGAGAAAACACCCACCCACCCACACTTGTTTATATTCTCATTTTTGTCATTTTTCTTCCACCACCTCCACGACCACCGCCAGTACCGTCATCCTCACCATCACCACAACACATGTTTACTTCCCCTCCTCCCCTCTCCCACCTTCACCACCATCATCACTTTCCCCCACGGCACACACACACACACACCTGTCTCCACTATCACGGCCACTTTCATCACTTCCACACTCACTTTTATATACAACTGCCACTACTACTACTACTACTACTACTATAAGCTGCTGCTGGGTGTGTTTAGTGAATCTTCTGCAATAACTCTCTCTCTCTCTCTCTGTATATATATATATGTGTGTGTGTGTGTGTGTGTGTGTGTGTGTGTGTGTGTGTGTGTATGTATGTGTGTGTGTGTGTGTGTGTGTGTGTGTGTGTGTGTGTACGCTTCTCCCCTATGACCCTCAGAATTTGTAATACCAACAGTTGCGTGTACACATCACCCTCCAATGATGTTATTCATGTAATCGTTACCCTCCACCCCTTTTTACTGTTCCTCTTCCTTCTCCTGCTGTCAATGGCACCAAATAGAGGGAGGCGGGGATAGGGGAAAGGCGGGGGTAGGGGGTGGCCGAGGTTACTGACCCCCGGTGCCTGATGGAGGTGTGTATTTAGGTCATTCTGTGGCACTCCTCTTCCTCCTCCTTCCCCCTTGTATCTCCCCTCCCCCCATCTCTTGATAGCAGCACTCCCATCCCCTCCCTCCCACCACCAGGCGCTAACTTATGTCTGTCCTGCATGCAAGTCAGGCTCTGCTGTTTTTTGAAGCGACGCACGCAACACTGCCTTCACATGTAAAAAAAATATGTTGATGATGATAGTGAAAATAATGATAAGAGCACGAAGAATTTCTACGAGAATTTTGTCACTGGTTTCCATTTAGCTATTATACTTCAATAATGAAAGTGAAAGAAAGAAGGAAGGAAGGAAAGATGGAGATTAAGAATGCGAGTGGATGAGAGAGAGAGAGAGAGAGAGAGAGAGAGAGAGAGAGAGAGAGAGAGAGAGAGAGAGAGAGAGAGAGAGAGAGAGAGAGAGAGTCTTTCCTGCCCTCGGTCTCTTCCCTAAGACGGGAAAGTGAAAGTCGGGACGTGTATACATGCCACGGAGGGAGAAGATTGGGAAAGGAAAGGAAGGGCAGGGGGAGGAGGGGGGTGAGGGGCATGACACCCTATGGCCCTCCACAGACTCTCATCCAACATTCTCGCGACCTCTAACATTTTTTTCCTTCTTCATGCGGGCGAATGACCTTTCTTTCCTTCCTTCATGGTGTAAGTTACTAGCCGATCATAATGCTCAAAGGGTTGTCGATCCTATCACATCACCAGCACGTTATGCCTCTCCTATTTGACCCCGGTATGACCTGACTCTGTAGCCACCGGATGACCCCTCCAGCTGACCTAACAGCGGCCAGGTCACGTACAGGTCAAACTTTCTCCCACTACAAGCGACATAACAAGACCTCAGCGACGGACATTAGCGCCGCGACCATGCCTTCAGGGCGTAAAAGTATAGTGAGGTCACCTATTGTGTCGCGACCTTGAAAACATCGTGCGGGAATGACGAGGAGGCGATGAGAGAGAAAGTAATAAAAATGAGTACGGGAGAAAGGAGCGTAATGATGGGAAAGTAGTGAAAGCCATTGAAACATGGCTACATTTTACCGTAGACTTTATCATGTTAAATTCCTTCCTCTACTCCTCCTCCGACAGGCTGTGGACTCACTCGTGACAGCCTGACTCCCTAATAACTTAAGGGTGTACTTCTTTAAAAAAAAAAGTGCACCACTCTCACTACCTCCTAGACGCCAGTGATGGAGGCGGACTCAGCTACCTGTGGAGTAAAGGTGAGTGGCGTGAGGTCATGGGCGCCGTGGGTTTCGGGAGGTCAGCTTGAAGAGAGTGGTAGAGAGAGGAACAACGTACTCGTAAGTGATATGGAGATGTGGAGGTACTCTTGGTGTGCTCCTGTATTACACTCTCTCTCTCTCTCTCTCCATCTCTTTCCCTTCCTTTCTCTATCTTCCTCAGTCCAATCCTCTTACCAAATCTTCTATCTTTCTCACGAGACAAGTTTCATGTAATTGACGTCAACAGAAGGACGGGAGTGATGCCTCAAATCAAATAATAGTCGGGTAGGGGGAGCAGCAAAGGGAAGAAGCGGATGGGAAGAGGGAGGGCAATCGTCCGTCCACCTCAGCCTGACCTTGGCGGCAACAACCCTTACGCATCCCAGTCACAAGTATCAAAATCCTACTACTTCCCAGAGTTCAAGGTAACGTTGGAGAGGCGATTGTCCTAATAACCTTCAGCTGAGATGCCGATGTCAGTAGCCAGCGTGGAAACCTTGGACGAAGAGAAAGAGAGAGAGAGAGAGAGAGAGAGAGAGAGAGAGAGAGAGAGAGAGAGAGAGAGAGAGAGAGAGAGAGAGAGAGAGAGAGAGAGAGAGAGAGAGAGAGAGAGAGAGAGAGAGAAGGAAGCATCACCACTACCAGCCCGAGGGATCTCCATGCCATCATCTTAGGAACAAGTGCAGAGGGAGAAAAAAAACAGAACAAGGCTGCAACTCAGGTCCTTCCTCGCCCTAACGTTGTGAAATCAGTAGCCCTTTATGTGACGGTCCGCCGCTTCTTATATCACAAAGGAAGAAGCCTTGCAATGTTGCTGCGCCTTGGAACAACTAATAAGTTCGGGGGAAAAAACGATGTATTTGTGACTCAGTTGAACGAAGACTCTAATGCTGAATATGAAATAAAAAGCAACTGTTGACTGACATATATGCTGACTAGCCGTTTGTACAAAACTCGTGGGACTTGCGGATCCTCTGTCTGGAGAGGCGATTGACCGTCCAAGGGCTTGCGTCACCTCCTGCTGCGCCCCGCAAGGTCATCACGCAGCCACAGGGGAAGAAAGGCGGGAAGACGCAAAAAAATAATTTAAACGTTTTGACTAGTGGCTCGACAAAGTTCTGCCATGAGGTAGACTAGAGAGATGGACCATGTGTGTGTGTGCGTGTGTGTGTGTCTGTGGATAAGTGTGTGTCTGTGGATAAGTGTGTCTGTGTGTGTGTGTGTGTGTGTGTATGCAAAGGCCCCGGGCAGCGCAAGAGGGGGCGGCGGGTGTTGGGATGGGAGGCCGCCCTGGAGATACACAGGTCAGTCACCCTTGCTTGTGGCCCCGATACTCTGGTCGCCGCCGCCCGGAGGAGGCGAGGTTATCACGCTCATCGTTCCCCCAACACCCAACTTTTGCACCCAGTTACACGCTCCTTTAGCCACCAGGCCAAGGCGGCGCGCCTCAGGTGAGCCCCGCCCACTGCCTCCCAGGCGGCCTTCTTTCGTCACTTGCTCACCTGGACTACTGTTCCATGCGTCAGTAGAAAGTGTGTGTGTGTGTGTGTGTGTCTGTGTGTGTGTGTTATATCCTTGTGTCCTAACGTGACCTCGCTGTCATTCCTCCGGCAAGCAGAGGCTCGGCTGGGAAAACGCGCGATGAACAGTTGACTGACCGTCTCATCGCCGCTCTGCAAGCATGACTTATTCACTACCCTGTAGAGTCTACACATAAATATAAACTCATAGAGTGAGGAATGCAATCATGCCTGTCGCCATGCACGTGAGGCTTGGGAGCGCGGCGGGATACAATAATCAGTGCATGACGCAGACGCCACAAGCACCTCCATGCACGGAGGGGAAAGGGGAGGTGGTGAGTGCGCGGGACCTCGGTTGGGTCATTGTCCCCTCACCAGAGTTCGATTCAAGGGGGCGACGCCGACGCTTAGCAGTTGCTTGGTCTATTTTTGAGTGACTGTTGCCCGCTGCGCAGAGGGAGTAGTGTGAGGGCCTGGTTGGTGGCTGCCCCGTCGCCAGCAAGCCTCTCACTATACCACTCAGTTAGAGCGCATGTCCTTGAGGCTGCTGGCTTATGATTGAGTTGGTTCTTGCCAAGAATAACATCAATACTCTTATGTGATAAGACTGCTTCTCAATCACGAGGCCTGACTGGACAGTCAGGCCTCGAGGGAGTAAAACATTACATGTGAGAAGTCAAGCCAAGATTCTGCTGTGAAAGCAATGTGCATGTTTACTGGCGAGCTGATATGCTTGATATGCAATAAGAAATATTAGTGACAAGAATCGTGGCTGACTCTCATGAAATAGCTTGGAAAACTCACCTTGCAGCCCTCGCAGGAATGCACGCCATAGTGGAAGCCTGATGCTTTGTCGCCACACACACGACAGAGAACTGTGGTCCCATCAAATTCTGTGGAGAGAAGAAAGACTTTCGTTAGAAGGAATTCTAATGAAAAGGAAAGCGGCCCCAAAAACCCACCTTACCGATTATGTGTTTGTTCACACGGTCCAGCGCGACGCGCCACCCTCGCAGTAACGAATCAAAGCATAAAGTAGCTGACAAATACAAATGTACTTAAACAAGTTATCTACCAGAGGTCAGAACCAATGGATGTCTAAGATGCTTTGCGATCTACCATCTGGCGTCTGGCCGCCAGATGGTGGCAGCAGAGCCTCTGGTGACATGACAGAGCCAGAGAGCCACTGCAGGATGGTGTAGCAACAGGCTTGCAATGCTAGCAGAGATTGGCATGAACACACCATCACACTCCGTATCCTACTTTACGCAGGCACACACTACCGGCCGGTGTGCGGCAGCCCTCGTCACCTTTACACACTCATTGCAAACAATTATGCACTTTCAGGTTAAAAAGCTGAAACTATACACACTCAAAATAAACCGCAATATATTCAGTAGAGTCAAAACATCTTACCGATCACAGTTTTGTCGATCAAGACCTGGGAGTCCATAGGCACTTCATAAAACTCCTGCTCACAGTACATGGTGGCGGTGGTGCTTCACAATAATATCCAAAAAAGAGGCAAGGCCACTGCCACACCACAACTAGACAGCCTCACAAGCTTGGACCACTCTCACTAGCACATGGTTGATTCACTTCTAAGTTTTGCAAACATCGCTCAGCCGGGCAGGTACAAGACTTTAAGTGCAGTTAACACCGCAGAATGTAATATAAATTCTCACACTACAACACTATCACATCTCTGGGAGGCAGGGAAGAGATCGCCTGTTCACTCTGGACATGAGAGACTCCGCGGCGGGGCAGGTAAAGTTTGTCAACACGTGCACGGCGTGAACTCAGTTTCACTATCAGCGGCCACGACCGAGCGGGAAAGTGGACGGGGTTGTACTGGCAGCAGCGGCGGCGGCGGCCTGAGCTGGGAGTGTGGCGGGGGTGTGGGGTTGCCGTGGGGGCCGGGAGCAGACGGGGGGAGGGGAGAGAGGGACCCTGTCAGTGAGTGAGACGAGGCGGGAGGGGCTGGAGGGAAGAGGGGAGAGGAGAGGTGAAGGCGACCAGCACAGCTCTGCCAGCCACGTTGGAGCCACAGGTACACAAACACACTCGCCTGTTGGCTCCCATGTTTCCTAGTGCAGCAGGGTTCCTCTCAGCACGAGTCTGCCATTCCCCACCCCGCTGTTCCCACCGGGGAAAAGAGAGTGACGTCACCAGCTGATTCGATGACGTGGTGCAGGACAGTGACCTTCTGCTTCCTCCTCGTCTTCCTCCTTCTCCTCCCGTCGCCATACACTCTTTCTTTCCTCCTGCCGCCATCCAGCACACTCTCACTTCTTATTTCCTTTTACGCCCTCACTGCACAAAATCATTCTTAGCACCCAACCCAGCAGTCATACAAACTTCTATTCAGTTCCTCACTATATAACTAAACATAAGTCTTGCGGTCCCCAAGGGCCGAGGACACGCAGCGAGGCCTTGTCCCTATTTACAACGGACGCCAGCTAAGACACGAGAGCCAAGGTGTTTCGAGCCCTAACCTACCCCACCTCTCTGCCGCACCAACACCAGCTATCGATCCACCTTCCCCTTTAATTATAAAATGAAAAGGTTGTTGGGTCGGAATCGATATCTACGCTCACTCACTCTCTCCCCAACAGAAAATTTGGCTTCGCACGAGATCTATTTGTTACGCCATACGCCATGCTCCCTCGTTGGTGAACACGAGTCGGTGTAGAGTTAGCGTCCCCAAGGAGAGTAGAGTCACAGGAGCTGCGTAATTATGGCCAATCACAACGCCGCCAGAACCCGGCAGTCAGGCACGTCTGTCCTCACGCGCCCAAGTCCCTGTTTTCACTTTTTAAATCACCAGAGCGACCATTGTGAAGTTCCTTGTGGTAGAGGGAGGAACGGGAGGGCAGGGGCGTATAGGGGTGAGGTGGGGAGGGAGAGGTGCGCCACAACGTGTGAAAGTCAAAGCAATTGGTTTCCTTACAAGGTTTGCTTTCATTGTTTGATTTTAGTAGATAAACCCGGTTACTTTCCCCGTTATATGAATCTAGAAACACACACACACACACACACACACACACATACTACCCCGAAGAGGTTCTCAGCAGTTATCCTGAAATGCATCCCACCATTTTTCTATTCCTTGTATTATCCCTCCTACCCCTCTTCCTCCAGTTTCTCCCCTGCCAATAGCTCCCGTGCATGCCTAGCAAATCCCTCTTCCCTCTTTCATTTCCCGTCTCGTGTCACTTTCCTCCCACACACTGTCACAGAGGAGAAGGAGACACCTTCGCGTATGGTCACCCTGAAGTCCTCGCGGGTTTTTTTTAAACGAGTGACATCCTCACTATCGTCCTCATACCAGGAAGAACAGAGACTGCCCTCGCAGGATGAGGAAAAGGAAATGGGAGGGTAGGGCTGCTGCATGGAGGTGGCAAAGTGCTCCCAGCCATGCACTGCTTTTCACAGAGAGAGAGAGAGAGAGAGAGGAGAGAGAGAGAGCGAGAGAGAGAGTAAAAAAAGAATACTAAGGAGGAGGAGAAGGACGGAAACAAAATAAAGGAGCAATACTATAATCAAGAATGTGAATGACAACAACATTGGGTGATGAAAGTGGTGTTGGTGGCAGTGACTCTGCCCCCTCTTCCCCCCCTGAACTTTTTTTCTGAACAATGGGCAGGTAGCTATAGTTGGCGAGGCGTGGCAACTGCTCGCGAGGTAACCTTCACCCGTATACCGCACAGGCCTCCCTTTCTGACCCCCTCCCCTGCCTCTCCACTCCCATCCCTCTGCCTCCAACACTTCTGCCCCCCTGCCATCCCCTCCGCTTACCTCCCTTGCCATAATTCCCTCCCTGCTTCTCCTTACAGCCCATCACTTGCTACAGGAGGACGCTTTCCATCATCGCCTCACCTCCCTTTGCCGGTCTTCGCGCGTCACCACTCAAACTAACACATCACACAATCACAACCTTCCACTTCCTCCCATTGAAAAATGTGTCGTCCATACTGAGAAGGGGCTGCGAGGAGGAGGAGGAGGAAGAATAGGGGGAGGGGCACGCATTGGATGGGGTACTTGCGTGTCCGGTCGGCGTGCCCCCCGAAAAACCTGTAGTGAGTTCAAGGCCAAGAGAGGACGGTGTAAGCGACGCCCAGCATGCTAAAGTGTCTTGTGCTTAGGGGAAGAAAGATGCGTCCGTGCGCACACACATACTTAAGCCCGTGTGCGCATACACATACACACACACACACACACACACACACACCACACACACACACACATACACACACACACACACATACACACACACACACACACACACACACACACACACACACACATACTGTGCATAACCTCTCCATTTTATCATGTCTTTGATGATGATCTCCTCCACTGTTATTATCCATGTCTGTGTTTGTTTGGCACGTCTTCACCTCATGGTCATTGAAGATTACTTGCATCATCATCATCATTATCATAACCCTGGCCAGCACCATCCACTGGAGGTCCAACAAGCTCAGGTAGTTGGAAATCTTAAGAATGAGGAGGTCGTGGCAGTACAGGGAAAAGGAGTGTTCATATAAAGGAAAAGACATAAAAACAACACAGAAATGAAGATCAAGCCATGTAGACAAATAAACCAATCGAATAAGTAAGCGCTGGGACATGATATTGCAAACAAGACGCGATTCCTCTTGTCAATGTTGTGTTGACAACCTTTCTTTCTACTTTTATCTCTTGGTGCAGGCAGGACCGAAGGCGGTGGCCGTGCTGCATTAGTGTAAGTCGAGAGACAAATCCTCGGCACAGAAGCGACACCCATGGCAAGGTTCCCCTCATAAGAAGACCTTCCCTGGGGAAGCAGGGAGGCAGGCCAGGAGCGCCTCAGCTTCTCACTGTTGTTGTACAAGAAGGTCGACGGTGCGGGCGGCAGGGCTGCGGTCAACGCCCTGCTCAAGGACCGTCCTCCTGCCGCTGCTGCCAGCCAGCCCAGCCCCTCCACGAGGCCCTACACCCTTGCCAGCCCCTTTCCTTCCGAGGACCTCACCCTGCAGGCAAGACGCTTATTGCCACTTGCTCACAAGGGCAGCAGCCAGCAACTCGCTACTTAATGCAGCACTGACGTTCTATGAGTCCCGCCACACCACTGCAACACTCGAGTCCCACTTGACGTGGTTGAAGCCGGCTGACGTTCTTAGCTCCGTGACTCAACACTGAGAAGGGGGAGCAGGGGGCGGGGGCCATAGGGAGGAAGAAGACGCAACACGCCCTTGACCCGAGGGCGGCGGTGCCAAGTTGGTCCTCGGCAACCCACGCCCGCTTGTCCCTCTACTTGAGGGAATTTACACGCCACCTGGACGCCGCTCCTCCACCCACGTCCACCCCATGCTTCTCACCCCTCAGCCGCCGCGACAGTCATGCAGGACCATGCAATCACCCGCAGCTAACACGCATTAAGTTGAACCATCATGACCCACCCAGGATTTACACCTTCTCCTGGGTCCTATGTGGGCATGTTGTACATAGACAGCACTATGTGGATTCATCCTTCAGCTTACGTCTTACCAATTATGATACTTCTGAAAAGAGTGATGAACACTTGAGCCGGTGATTCACGCTTGCTAATAATCTTACACTCTTAGCGGACTTTGGTGGCTGTAGGTGTGAGCCAAGAATACACTTGAACTTGCCCTTCAGCTGTTGCTATGGGTTCTAGGCTTCTGGTTTGTGTCCCTCCCTGTCCTCCTCCTCCCACCGCCATAACTCCCACTCTGCCATTACGTCAGGGCACTGGGACACATGGAGACACTCTTGGTCAATGAGTAACTTTATTCAGCAATTTGTCAGGCATCTCTCTTCCTCTGTCTTAACATCACCGCTGAGACAAATGACGCAGCTACACAAAGACGACGAGGGTGCTGACAGGGGCGGGTGTCCATGGCGACCTAAGCAGTGCCATGGGGTCAATGAGTGCATGTGCCGATCTTGCACAAAAGGTCGTCACTGGAGCCTCCTGAGCGGGAGGACACCTGAGCTTTTCGTTGGGTGAAACCATGCCCGGGAGGACCAAACACCAGAGCAGCCGTTCATATGAGACGACAAGTGAACGAACCACCAAAAAACTCGTGATGAATCGCTGAAAGAAAGGAAAGACATCCCCACAAAAAAAGGAAAAAAAAACAACGAATTCGCTCTTGCTTCAGAAAACTACCACTCACAAAACAGTACAAGACAAACAGAGGATAGGAAAATAACATTAAAGAGATTGGAATGTAAAAGTGGCAGAGCATGACAAAAGAAGGAGCAATTTATTGAGAAAATAAGAGAATGCGTGAGTGAGGATGAAAGGGAGAGAGTGAGTCTGGGAGATAGTGGAAGGAATATTATGGTGTATTGTGGGTGAAGGTGGGGGGCGGGGTGATAGGGTGCAGGATTTAGAAATTCTGAATTGTCTCCATCGCGGAGGAAAGTTACATCACCGATAAACTGCGTGCAAGTCACACACGAATCAGAAACAAGACCTGGGCGCGGACACACACACACACTCTCTCTCTCTCTCTCTCTCTCTCTCTCTCTCTCTCTCTCTCTCTCTCTCTCTCTCTCTCTCTCTCTCTCTCTCTCTCTCTAAGAAGAATTCAAATAATAATTTCCTTGTTTGCAGAGTTCCATTTCCGTATTTTATTTATTCTTTAAGATGATGTAAGAGTAATTCCTCCTCTCCTCCCTCTCTCTTCTCTGCGACTCTTCTTTCTCTTCTTATCCTCTCTCCTCCTCCTACTTCACTCTTTCTCTCCTCCTCTTCCTCCTCTCATCGTGTAGACAACCAAGGCCCTGAAGGTCAAGGCTACGGGGGACAAGATATGAGGGAGAGAGAGAGAGAGAGAGAGAGAGAGAGAGAGAGAGAGAGAGAGAGAGAGAGAGAGAGAGAGAGAGAGAGAGAGAGATTGACTTGAGGGTCTTGAATTTCCACATGGATAGTCTTTGTTCTCTTGGCCACCAAATATAGTTGCAAAAATATGATGGATTTGAGAAAGACGTAAAAACTTTGCATTTACCTTCAGCCATGCGAAAATAAAGAAATACCAATTGAACGAGAGAGAGAGAGAGAGAGAGAGAGAGAGAGAGAGAGAGAGAGAGAGAGAGAGAGAGAGAGAGAGAGAGAGAGAGAGAGAGAGAGAGAGAGAGAAAGAGAGAGAGTGAGAGAGAGAGAGAGAGAGAGAAAGAGAAGGGGGGCTGTAACGTGAACCGAGGCAGGATACGAAGTCTGTAACACACAGGAATGCAGGACGCTCGCGCGCAGGCACAGATTCACACACACACACACACACACACACTTAACGACGGATGGTTGTTTATCCTGTTAGCGGTGCCTTGTTAAAGGTTGTTTCTCCCTGTTGCTCACTAGCCTCCCACACTCCCTCTTTAGCTTTTGTTCCTGCTCTCTCTCTCTCTCTCTCTCTCTCTCTCTCTCTCTCTCTCTCTCTCTCTCTCTCTCTCTCTCTCTCTCTCTCTCTCAGTAATTACTCATATGTATCAAACACCCAGAAAAACTACAAGCCATTTACGTTTTTACGTCATATTTTATTACTCTTAAGTATGGCTTGCGGGAAGGAAAAAAATATCTCTATTTTTTTGGCCTTACGGAACCATCCGCTATTCATGAATCTAATGGTTTTTCGAATGAATGAAAGACACACTGAGTAAACTCTACTGTGAGATCAAGGGCGATGGCTGCCTGCGAACTGGGCATCTCTTTGTACTGTGGCTAAGGAGAGGGAGGGCGAGTAGAGGAGTGCTTGAGCTACTGGGGCGGGCTGTTGGGAAGGTATCTGGGGGCTGGGCAGGAGGCGGTGGGAGGGAGGGAGGAGGCAGGAGCGAGAGGGGACTGAGCGCGGAACTCTCAAGGTCAGGGCGGTCCTTCAACCCAAATACTGGAGCAAATATCCTTCCACTCTCGCCCTCGGGCTCCTCACCCTGTCACCACCACCTCCACTGCCTCTATCGCCGCCACCACCACCACCTGGGACACCTGCGGCAGTCCGTGACGAAGGCAGCGGCGGTGAGGAAGATGTTGCAGGTGACGACGGCAGACATGCATCGCTCGCAGATGCTACTAGAGATTAAAGGGAGGATGCTAGGTTATGAAGAAACAGTGTCCGTCTGGCCCGCCGCGCCCCGACGCCCGGGACAACCAACCCCCTCACTTGTTGCGCCACACCGAGCCTCCAGCCTTTCTGGTTAGCTCGGTGGACGATGCAGCGCACGCCCCTCACCACTTACCGCCCCTCACAGACCCACGCGGATGCAGGCAGCGTGGTGAGTGGTGGTGGTGAGGCATTATGAGGAAGATGATACAGCCCCCGGAAAGGCAGAGACCTATCTACCTGCCGACCTATCAACCCACCAACCTCATGCCTACCTTTTTACCTGCTCGCCTACCTGGCCACGCAAGCATTATAGTCTCCGAGCTCTGTCGGCCCCACACTGAAAATAGGACCCCTTGCCTAAACCTCCCGGGGCAAGGTCAGCCACCTGTGTCACAGGGACGCTCTGCCTTCTTCCTCCTTTACCGACCGAGAAATACATTACCATCTCTTTCATTGTCCTCACCTTTCTCCCTCTGTGGTAGGACAGGTGTGTGGTGGTGGTGGCTCATAAATAAGTCACTTTCCCAACCACTTTCCTGTCACACCTCTGTCCTCCCTCACAGGACATGAGCGTGGCGAGGCTATGGGAGGCTTCTTGGCTATTCAAATTGATTATGAAAGCCACGCACACATTATCTACGCCCTAAAGTCGCACTCCTAGCTGAATAGCTCGTCGTATCTCATGGCCAGCATTTCCAATACCACGGAAGCCTCTGATGCGCATCTTCTGCCGCCGATGCACGCGTCCTCGGCGATCAGGTGTGTCAACAAGCGCTATTTGTAAGGCTGAGCCGCCACTAATTGGATTTTGGGAGGATAAGCGGCCTCGTCATCCCATCGTACATCTTTTTCACGTCGCTAACTCGCGTGTCAGTGGCCGTGGCGTTTTCAGGGCCGTGAAGGCGTGGGCGAGGCGCAGAAGCACCAGCCGGCAGTACCTGAGGATCACGATACCGAGGTTCCCAGGGCCGTAATAATCTGAGGCTTTATGATGCGACTGGCGAGAATTCATGGGTAACTGAAGCAGCTGACGCCTACAAGGAATTTGTATTTATTTTTGCATTGTTCATGTTATAGCTTCAAAGGGAAGACTGCAGCGTTGATAACAAACAAGGCAGAAGCAGCCCGCGGAGTTGATGTAACGAGGTGGGAAGTACAGGACCTCCTGCCAGTCCTGCAGGTGTTAGTGCCGTTTATCGGTGCCTCTAGTACCAAGGGTAGCGTCTGTCATGCCGTGACGATTCTGTTGTTCGAGATATTATTATACTTCGCTAACAAATTGGACTGTCCCATGGAATTCATCCCACTGGCTCAGCAACCACGATTCTCGGAGAAGTGTCTGGAAATCAATAGCAACATGCCTGCGACGGTAGCAAACTGGCCATGTTTCTCGCTGAAATGACATGCGGACGTTACAGCGGACCAAATCATGCCACGCCTGTAAAACAATACTGTAAACATTTTGCCTCCCGCTGCACTCTTTGCCACAACAGGCCAAAGCGCCTCCGCCGATATCGCTGACAACTAAAACTTCTAATCGATAGTTTACACATTTCAGCACATATTTGCGAGAGCCACGACTTAATATATACAGCTTAGGTTTGACATACAAGTGATTTTTCTGCCTTGTGAGAGGCATTTATGAGTGTGGTGTGTAAGCCGGGGAGGGCACGGCGCCCCTCAACTCACCCAGCTTGAGGTCGTCCTCTCTCCCGGGGAGGCGTGGCTCCCCCGGGGGCGGCGGTGGCATGGTGTGAAACATCTGCAGGTCCTTCTCAGTAATGATCATGGCAACTGGAGGTCCTCACGCAGATAGCACCAGATCATAACAACCTCACAATGATCAAGGATACGTCAAGCCCAGCGATTGGCACCCCAAGGCCAGATACTGTCGACTTCGCTGTTTGTTGGTTTTTGGAGTGTCACAGGGATGCACTCCTGTTCAGCCTTCTTCATTCACGACCAGCGCCACCACGCACGGCACACCACGCATGTTCACAGTGAAAGTAATAATATGAGAACACCTTCCCTCCTTCCCTGCATCACACACCCGCCGCTGAGCCTTGACCCTCGTACTCTACTTTCGCTCTTGTACACAGAAGATATAAGGTCGTCAATACAGCACCAAACACTCTAGCCAATGAGCGACATCGAGCGTAGCGCAGCCGATCGCTGATTGGTTCACGGTCAACGAGGGTTCATCGCCCGGACCTTGACTCAGTTAGTGCTACGTTGGTAAGTCCCACAATTCCAAGCTTTTCCATGCTGTTGTCATCCTTACGAACTCCTGACACATCAACGTGGCTGCAGCGACGGGCGATTCTTGTATTTTAGAACGAGGAAGCGTCGCCTCTACGGTCGACTGGATGTCAGTTACCTATAGGTTCACCCACCTCGACGGAGATTTCAGTGCACATGTGAACCTCCGCCACGCACACGGTCGACACTCCCGGACGTACACGCCTC
>JACEEZ010008467.1:290227-295227 GCA_016584305.1 Chionoecetes opilio | reverse complement strand
ACTCACTCTCCACTTCCTGATTTTAGGTGCGCGGCGGCAGCGGCGTCACTCTCCATGCGGCGCCCCTCTTTCTTTCTTTCCTTCTTCTTTTATGGTCATTGGTGATATCATTTGTATGTTTGTTGTTTATTGTTAACATAAACATAAATCAGAAGGGAGGTATGCAAGTACAATGAAAACCAGCATCGAGGCTTTGACTTTTGTGGCGGCGTGGATGTGCCGCCACACCTGCATGTTGAGCTGGCTGGCTGTGGTGAGGCTTGTGCCTTTATTTATACCTGTACATGTTTGTTTATCTGTACATCAGTCCTCGGCAGCGGAGGCGGATGGGAAATGCAGCTGTCCAGGGTATTGGAAAAGGTTGGTGCTAGGGGATTCAAGTTTGTGGCGGGATAAGGATGAGAATGTGGCTAATAAATGAAGCTATGGAAAAAAGGGGAGAAAGGGGTTGAGAAAGGGACTGACGGGGAAGGTCACTACGCCCCGCGCCACGTCATGGGGGGAGGATTGTAGCTCAACCCTCGCTACGCAAACTTCCCTTTCCGTGGGGTTAAGGGAACAACTCTTTCTCTTCTAGGCCCTCATTCGCTTTGCTGTGTTATTTTCATCAACAACGTTAATAAGCGCGGCTGAGGTGTTGCAAAAGCTAGGGGCGGAGCCTGAAGGGCACAAAGGGCCGCTCCAGAGCAGCCCTGCACGTCACCGATATGAGGAGGGAGGCTGGGAGCGAGTGGCGAAGGCAAGACGCTCGCTTCCGCGTGCCTTCGGCGTCCCGCCGCTCAGCTAATCTTGTTACCCAAACACCAGAGTCGGTCTGCCACCATCGCCTAAACGAGTTCGCGCCCCTTAACTCATTCCTCTCCTTTGCATCCCGGAGCTGCTGAAGGCCCTCGAGAGGCTGATATGGACACCGATGTGGCTTGGGCGAGACACTCGGTGGAGGGAGTCGAGGCGAAGGAGGAGTGGGGGGAGGAGACATGGTGGCAGGTGGGGAGTGACCCTCCAAGAGAACGGGGAGAAGGGAACGGATGAGAGGGTGGAGAAGAACAGAGGGGGGAACACGGAGGTGAGCAAACCTTCGGTCACCTCCGATCATCCACCTCTGCCGCAGTTGTCGCCTCGCTCCAATAAGAGTTCTTGCAACATGCGGCGGCCGTACGTGGCTATGCAAGGCAATCTTAAATGCCACTACATGTAAGGCGAGAGACAGGCATCAGGAGTGAGGAATGCGAGTAGCCTGGCTCATCACAACCATCAAGTTTGTTTGGTATAAACCAAAACTATTCCCGCTATCCCACCCCATAACCTTGCAACTTCCCGCTTCTCTCCTCCGCTCCCTCTCCCTCCCACCCTCACTCTCTCCCTCCCTTCCCTCTGTCACCAGCGTCTCTTTCCTCTTTATATGCTCTTCCTCATTCTCTCCGCTCTTCTTCCTTACCTCCATCATTATCCATATCACCATTTATCGTCAAGTGTGGCTCAGTCCCTCTTCCCTAGCCTCCCTGCCGCCTGCCTCGCCGCCAACACTTCCTGTTATAGGCCTACCAAGTCTCACGGCCGCGGTGATCTATCCTAACACACCTGGCTCAGCCGCGCCCCTCCCTCAGGTAGAAGCGGAAGATACAAGTGTTGACTAAGAGAAAACAAAACTGTCGTTGATGAGAAAATAAACATAGGAACACGGTTCCACTTTGGCGATGAAAGTGACTGGCTTCCCTTTTCTTAATTGCTTGCTACTGAAGGTGTAGCCATAAAAAACACCTCAACTTTGGGTCTTTGTTTCAGCATTAACGTGACACCTTACTCATGCCCTCACTTGCCTCCTCATGTTCACGATACTGTTTTCATTGGCTCGAGTTACTTTCTCAATCTGCAGATCTTTCTCGTAACCCACAACATGTTATAAAATGATTCCAAATAAAGCTACAAGTTACGTGTCATTTTTTATTTCTGCTTAAACGACAGTGGGAGAAGGAGAAGAAAGTGGAGGGAGGCTTTCGAAGAGAAGGAGTAAGAGGAGACTTAAGCGTTGGAAGAAGCAGAAGGGGGTGGAAGAAGATCGAAGAAATGGAAAGCAGGAGAAAGGATGTGTAAGTAAGGATTATTGGAAAAGACAAATGAAACAAGAAGAAACAAAACAGTAAGAAAGAAACAAGAGATGAAGACAGAGGGGCAGAGGACTAAGAACAGAGTGTGGGGATGAGAGACGAGGTGAAAGGAAAACGTAACGAGGATGATACAGGTAAAGGATAAGTGGCAGGTGCTTAGGGCATAGGGAAGGAAAACACAGAAGGGAAGGAGAGAGGCTGAGGGGAACAAGGGGGTAAAGTGGGAGGCATGAGGAAGAGGCGTTGGGATGCTGCAGGTGCAAGAGGAGGTGACGTGGCCCTGCTAGGCTGTTACGTGGTTACATTGGTTCATTCCTCCACCTTCAGGGCGTCCTAATACTTATTGTTGGTGTCCTCAGGTGATGGTGTGCACTTCCTTGTCACCTTGCAGCTTACATGACACCCCCTCCTCCTCCCCATACGTCACTCCTATTACTACTACTACTACTTCTACTACTACTACAACTACCATTATCACTGCTGTTACCGATCCACACCAACTCTTCCGCCAGCCAAAGAAACTTACTAAATTACTACAACTGCGCACACCCACAAGATGAGAGAGAGAGAGAGAGAGAGAGAGAGAGAGAGAGAGAGAGAGAGAGAGAGAGAGAGAGAGAGAGAGAGAGAGAGAGAGAGAGAGAGAGAGAGAGAGAGAGAGAGAGAGAGAGAGAGAGAGAGAGAGAGAGAGAGAGAGACGTAATCCAAACAGATAACAAAAAAAAAGCCGAGAGGAAATATCATACAATAAGGTGGTGGTCTCACGGTCACGCTGGAGGAGGAACCCGAATAGTCTTTCCCTCCCCACAAGTGCCACTCACTCTTCACAGTCCAGTTGAGGAGCTCCCCTTCCCACCCCTCTTTCCCTCCACCTTCCCTCTCCCTCCCTCTGCCTACTCTGCCCTCCTCTCCTCACACTCTTTCCTCCACCCCTCTTTCTCTCCACCTTCCTTCTCCCTCCCTCTCCTCACTCTTTCCTCCTCCCGCTACCCCCCTCGCCACCTGCCTCGGTGTCTTCTCACTCTCCAAGGTTGAACTGTAAACCCGGTGCTCCTCGGTCACCTTCCTCGGCCTGACCTCAATAGCTGGAGTGCGAGAGAAAGACTTGATGCGACTCAGAGACACTCGCGCCAAGACTCAAGACCCGCCTAACATTTACAAGACTCAAGAACCACCTAACATTTACAAGACTGAAGAACCGTCTAACATTTACAAGACTCAAGAACCGCCATTTCCTTCTTCTCCTCTATCCACAAAGTCCCAATTTTTCTACTCTTCTCTCTCTCCCTGTTTCCCCTTTGTTTTCTCCTACTCATATAAACTTCCTTCTAATTCTTATCTTCACCTCCTCTTCGTTATGGTGTTTCTTTCTTTTGCTGTTTTTTAACATGTTCGGTTGTTGTGGTGTTTGTGTGTTGTGTGGGTTGGTGTGTGTGTGTGGTGTGACTGTATTCATATATATATATTATATATAATATATATATTATATATTATATATATATATATATATCAATCACTACACACCACACACAACCGAACTTTTTTAAAACAGCAAAAGCATAGAATACACTCATACGAAGAGGGTGGAAGATAATTAAGGAAGTTTTATGAGTAGGAAAACAAAGGAAACAGGGAGGAGAAGAGTAGAAAATTGGCTTTGTGGATAGAGGAAGATGGAAGGGCGGTATATATTATTGTTATATATATTATGTATATATATATATATATATATATATATATATATATACACACACACATATATCAGGTGATCAGCTGGTGCGATCATTAGTTCCATTTCTCCATAAGGTTGTCTGAACATGACCTCCATGTGGCGTCCATTCATTCTTAAATTTTTCCGAAGCGTGTCCATCGGGTGGCCGCCTACTGGTGGGTGGCATGAGATGGCCGGCGCCTTGGAGGTCGTCAGGTACAGGGGGTCTCGCAACACCCTCACGTCTAGGCCTCAGCCTCCCCGTTCATCGTGCTCGTCTCGCTATGGATTTTTTCACTTTTTTTCTAGTGCGTGTCAGTATGGCGGCGGAGAGGCCTAAGGCTTACCCCTCCTTCGCCTCCTCTTCTCCTCTCCTCTTTCTGATTCTACCTCCTCTTCTCAGGTTCGTTCCCGGTGACCCACCGCTCCCTCCTCCAGGGTCGCCGGGTAGTCTTAAGGCCGAGCTGTACCGACCGTTCGGGGTCGGTGTTTGTTTGATGGTTATTTTTCCTGGTGGTGCAGAGTTGTTGTGGCCTCCGTACGCCAGGCCTGATGTTGTTATTCCTTTGGCACCTGTGAAGTTCATGACCCCAGCACAGCGACCATGTGCTGACACCACACAACAAGACAGGTGTTGGCTAAACACTTGTGCCACCCACCATCTGACTCCCCATCTGTACGCGCTGCTGCCTGCCTCGTTACCCTCGATAGGCTGAAGGCACTACGGCGTACACGAGGAGTGAAAGTGCCTCGTGGCCACGGGAGAATCCGCCGCCCACCCGCACATGCAGCCGCCCAAGCATACAGGAAGCGATGGCTTCTCACCGGTCGGCACCCGCTGCGGCGCCACGTAACGCACCACACGCCATGTTTCGGAACAAAGGCTCCACGCAAATGAGACACTGTGAAAACCTGAATGCCAGCCGCCACTGTTGTTTTATAAGCCTTAGAGAGGACGCCTAATTAATGAGCAAGAGCTGTGGCAGGCGGTAAACAGTTGTGACAGAAGAGGGAGAGGCTGGAACAGGGAGGGGAGGGATGGGGGGGCACAGGTGTAAATAACCTTTACCCTGCGACCTGCGGCTGGTGAGGAAACAATGAGGGCGTCACCTGGAACTGTACCACGAACACGGAACATGATGATGGTGTGTGTGTGTGTGTGTGTGTGTGTGTGTGTGTGT
>JACEEZ010008467.1:265227-285227 GCA_016584305.1 Chionoecetes opilio | reverse complement strand
AAGGTGGAGGCATTCCCAGGGGCACATCGACATTTCCCCGTTGAGGAGGAGGAGGAGGAGGAAGAGGAGGAGGAGGAGGAGGAGGAGGAGGAGGAGGAGGAGGCGGTGGTGAGGCGGCGGTCAGTAACTTGAGCAACCCGTTAGGTGGCAGTCATGCTTGTCGCCTCCTCCCCACCCGTGCTCGTCCTCTTCTGGTTCACCTTCGTCTTTCCTCCTAGGTTATCCTGAGGCCTCTCTTCCCTCTCCCTCCCACGTAAACCTTCATCAAGGGCATGTCAACTCGAGGACGTCACCAAAACCTCAACTGTCTCAACCCAATGCACGATGGCGGAGTCTCACGTTGCCAAAGGATTCGGACACCAGAGTTCCCGGCTCCGGTGGGACTCCCGCATGAGGGCATTACTCCAGGTGGGGATGACGGGTGCTCCAGGGGCGGCCCACGGGCACCTTCCAGGCCAGACCGCAGACCCGGCATACCTACGAACTGCCATCTTGAGGTACAGCTTGAGATGACGTGCCCGCGGGGAAAGAATGCAAGCGACTGTACTATACAATGAGGGTATGGCGACTACAACTATAGTGGAAGAGGCGGGACAGGTGTAGTAGGGGGGAAGGGGGGGCAGATATGAGTGGAGGAGGTACAAGGAAACATGGAGGGTGGGGGTGAGGGGGGGAAGATGGGGTATGCAAGCGAGGGCGGAGTCACGACGGGAATAATGGGCGGCTGAAAAACAATATAGGCAGGGTGGGGGAGGGAGTGCAGGTAGCGGTAAGGCCTTCAGGACAGGTGTGGAGGCAGGGACGGTGTAGGCGTGGGCGAAGGGACGACAGGAAAGGTGGGGATTGGCAGGTATGTGAGGTTGAATGAGATACCGACGGAGTGTGCAGGGACGGGGAAAGGTGAAGGTGAAGGTGAAAAAAGAGAGAGAGAGAGAGAGAGAGAGAGAGAGAGAGAGAGAGAGAGAGAGAGAGAGAGAGAGAGAGAGAAGAGAGAGAGAGAGAGGAGAAGGAGAGAGAGAGAGAGGAGAGAGAAGAGGAGAGAGAGAGAAGAGAGAGAGAGAGAGAGAGAGAGAGAGAGAGAGGCGCTAAATAAATTATAAACAATCAGAGGAACTCAAGAGCTAAACTTGACGAAATCTCCCGTCTCCTCAATTTTTTCCAGGAAAGCACAGGTGATCAGGAAGACGTACGAAAGACATTTATCTCCCGTAGGAGGAGCTGCGGTCAGGAAAACGGTGACCGCGCTGATGGGGAAAGCGTGGGTGACAGCCAGGGGGATGTGGAGGCTGATGGGCTGATGGGGTGACTGGCTACAGTGTGTGGTGGTGGGGGTGACGATGGGTGGGATGTGTGTGGGTGGGTGTGGGTGCGTGTGTGTGTGTGTAACAAGTGAGGAGAGGGTGATTTTAGGGTTACGTTGGCCTCCGGGGCATCACGGCTGTTCCGCTATGGGCGTCTTGGTGGAATGAAGGACAAGGGGCCTAATACCCGACTTCCTCTCCCGTTATATGACTTTTAACAGTCCATACCCCCTAAAATTCCTGCTCACCTTCCCTTCCCTTTCCTCCCACTATTCATGTACACTCTCCGGCCATAAAGGGATCTGAAATTAACTTTTATTGTGGTTTATATTGTCAGATCCACTCTCTACCACCCTCTGGATCGAGGACCCCAGCGGCATGTCCAGAGGTGTTTGCATGGAAGCATCTGCATCAGTAGTAGGGTTTTTTTCATTTCTTTTGACTTAGTATTTTGACTTTGACTTTGACTTTTTGTATTGACCATTGTATTTGTAGGCTGGGAAGTCTTCCTCCACCACTGCAGCAGGAAGGCCCTGAGTGGCCTGTGTGGGGTCCAGGCATGCACGCTCCACCTGTACGGCTGAGTCCCACCGCCCACAGCTGCGGCGGCCGTATGCCACACAGGATGTCCTCAATAACGTTTAAAAAAGGATAACGGTACGAGATGAAGCACCGGCAACAAGCAGGTGGGAAGGCGAGGTGGGACCCACAGGTAATTTTCCTCCGCTGTTTCCGCGTTGGAAAGTCCGAGAGTGCCGACGATATATATTTTTTTTCACAGATGCACATAGTTTACTGCGCCGCGTTGGACCCTCACGTGTAGTCACAAAGCACCCAGCACGACGCCCATGCTTAGCACAGCATCATAGGCTCCTTACAGCCTATTCTGAGACTCTAACTACTGGAACCGGAAGTGCGGGTGGGAGGGTAAGACTTGCCTACCGGTATTCCAAGGCAATTATGGCGAGGATTTTGATGCGCCTCGTTCGTAGGTTGTTGACACACGTCTTCTGTAGCGGGGACGGCGGTGCCTCCTCCTCCTCCTCCTCCTCCTCCTCCTCCTCCTCCTCCTCCTCCTCCTCCTCCTCCCTCCTCCTCCTCCTCCTCCACCTCCTCTTACTTCCGGCGCCCCTCTCCTTCCTTCCGTGCCGGTGTCCCTGCCTTTTTGTCCTCGCCGCTCTGATACGCCTTCTCAGGTCTGGAACAGTTACCTTCCTCCCTCCCTGCTACGAGTAACCACAGCAGCCCCGTACAGCCGCTGACCCGCTCACTAAGACGTTCTCCATCGTTTCTCTTGTCCGCCGGCCAGAGTTTGGTCCTGCAGCCTGCAGATGCTCTGGTCACGGTCACTGAATCTTCGCCTTTGTTCTTCAGCCTCAGCTTCTCGTTGCCACGGTTCTTCCATCTCCTCCGTGCTCTTCTCTTCCTCTACCTCCTCCCACCCTTGCCATCCCTTCTTGAATCATGATGGCAAATGGCAAACATTGGACAAGATTGGAAATACTAATGGATCACATGTACCCATTGTAACGCCATTGCTTTTCAGAGTCGGTGGGTTGTGGTCCTTGGTCCTGGGGTGACCGCGGTGACCTGCCGGCTTGCATCTTGCTTGGGCGCCCTCCCCGACAACCCTGGGTCACTTCGTGCCGCAACGCCACAAAAATGTAAACACCACATTGTGTGGATTTGAAAGCGCGATAGAACATCATATTCATCATTGTGTAGTTGGAAATATTTTTATGCATTTCATTTTTTTTTATCAGGGCGGCTGCAGGTGGAGTGGACAGCACAATGGGCGGGCAGGCTGGAAACAGCTCTCCTGCGCCTCGATGGCACACCTGATGCAACCCTCAACATTTTTCGCGGGCTAGAGATCTTCCAAGTAGAGCAACCGAAGACATCGTGTATTGAAGTCAGGCTGGCGACGCACAAAGAGACTATGAGGGAGTGCAGAGGGCAGGTGGAGGACGAATGAAGGGCGAACTCCTCCCCCCCGGCTGCCTCGCTCTTCCCCGGAGTGCAAAGACACCAGAGCGATGTAACGGTGACGGAGGGGCCGACGCGGACACCCTGACGATGGGCCTGCTGCCGCCTCTGCTGCCGCCACAGCTAATGGTTCTGTTGTACAAGCGCGTCACTACTAATGGCGGCCAGAGACTAATGGCGGCAGGGGATGAAGGGGTGGTGGTGTTTATATCGTTAGCGTAATGACCTCTTTGGTGCATGAGAGCGTTCAAACATCGCTGGTGTAGTGGTGATGAAGGTTGGGCGGTGGTGATGGGGAGATCATGATGCTAATGAGCGATGGGAGGGGAGCAGACTGGAGGGAGTTTGAGTAGGTAAGGTTGGTGCTGATGGTGGTGATAGTGGCAGCCACTGAAGTAGAGGCCGTGCCACTTTTCAGAACAACAACAACAACGGCCACCTGCTAGATGCACCAAATTTTTCCTCCTATTACCTCCCTCCCCCTAATAGTTTTCCCGCCACGTGTATCTCCTTCCCCTCACCTTCGTTGGCCCCATTCCTACGCTGCGTCGCACCCGGAACACGTCATCGTTACAGCTACACTCCATGGCAACAAGTGCAACGTAGAATAAGGAACACGAGACATAAACACCCCTGAAAACTTGTGAGGAGAGAAAATGAAATAAAGAAAACAACCACGAATATTAAGGGAACAAAACAGTCAGGAATGCATCGTTAAGGAAGAGGTGCTGGGGCTAGGATGTTTAGGCTGCGGGGCCGTGGCATCCCCGCTTAGAGCAAATTACTGTCAAGGGTGTCCAAGATACAACTGACGGCGGGGAAACAAATGACAGTGCTAGCAGAATAACGCCTTGATGGAAGGAAAGAACGGAGCTGTGAAACGGTGCAAACACAGAGAGAGAGCAGAGAGAGAGAGAAGAGAGAGAGAGGAGAGCGATAGAGAAGAGAGAGAGAGAAGAGAGAGAGAATAAGCAGAGAGAGAGAGATGAGAGAGAGGAGAGACGAGTAGAGAGTAGAGAGAAGAGATGAGAGAGAGGAACTTAGAGAGAGAGAGAGAGAGAAAGGAAGAATGAAGGGGAAAGGTATTGTGAAGTGGCATAAACGAGGAAGGGAAAGCGAACAGTGTAGGTATGTTACGTGTCACCGATTACAGAAGGAATGACGTCTTCGAGGAGGAAGCAGAAGAGAGAAGCAGTGCAGGAGGGAGGGAGTGAGGGAGGGAGGAACTACTGCTGAAAGTGTAATAGACGCCGGTGGAGGTGGAGGGAGCGGCAGGTGTTTGGTGGGGGTAGGAGGAAGGGGTGGGGAAGTATGGCGCGAGGTGGTCGTGCCGTTATGGAGGCTGGGTGGAGTGGGGAGAAAGAGGGGGCATGTGGGAGATGAAGCGTGAGCTGGGTGGGGTTTTGTGGCAGTGACCTAGAGTGTGTGTGTGTGTGTGTGTGGTGGGTGTGTGTGTGTGTGTGTGTGGGGTGTAGGTGTGTGTGTGTGTGTGTGAGTGTGTGGTGTGTGTTGTGTGTGTGTGTGTGTGTGTGACAATGAGGGGTTACGAGTGTAATTGTTTTAATGAGGTTTTTGACTCATCGAGAGAGAGAGAGAGAGGAGAGGATGGTAGAGAGAGAGAGGAAGAGTTGAGAGAGAGAGAGGAGAGAGAGAGAGAGAGAGAGAGAGATACAAGAGAGAGAGGAGAGAGAGGAGTAGGGGATGAGAGTGAGAGAGAGAGAGAGGTTCATGTGTGTGTGTGTGTGTGTGTGTTGCTTCCCACACCTGCCTTACTCTGTAGTCTGGGTAATGATAGAAATTCGGGGTAAAAAACGAAAACACAAGGAAACCGGTGAAGCGCATCATGCATGTACACAGCGTGCTTTCCCTCTTTGTTCCCTCTCTTCCACGCGACTGTCTCCCCTCGTGCCTCCCCATCCTGGCTTGTTTTCCCCATCCTCCCCCATCCTTTATAGTTCACAACTTTCATATATTCCCACGATGTAAGTCAATAACTCAGCCGTGGTGGAGGAGGACGCGGCACTGCTCCACTTGTGGCCCTGTGCCGCCACAACGAAGGGCGGGAGTCGGGGCCGCGCGAGCAGCAGGTGAATAGGGCAGTGGAGGCTCGGCTGCCGACACGAGGTAAAAGTGGACGAACCAGGAATCACTTTCGTCGCCGCCACGCTCAGACGCGTCGGGCGGCACTCGCATACTTGTTGGCACTTTCCTACGAGGCACTTTCATTGCCGACAGACACCAGCGGCTGGGAAAGTGAGATGACGTGGAGGATGCAATGCTCGGCACTTTTCCCCACATGTACTGCGCCACAAGCACATACACAAACAAATATATAATAAACACACACACACACAAACACGCAAACACAAACACACTTACAGAGTGGGGGGGGGGATAATTAAATACATGATTAAAATCTGTGCTGATGAAGAGAGAGAGAGAGAGAGAGAGAGAGAGAGAGAGAGAGAGAGAGAGAGAGAGAGTAAAAAAAAACTGAAAACAAACACACACACATATGTTTCCGCCTCCACATTAAGATATTTGTGGAGCAAACGTGGTGTGACAAAGGATAACTGTTAGAGAATTTATCTGCTGGCTAGGGGGATGAGCGTCGCGTCCTCCAGCGTTACTTCATGAGTCCTGGCAATCTGCGCCACGGGAGTCCTGCATTGCTACTTTACCCTCAAGATCTGCTGTTGTAGCTTGCAGGGGCGCGGCAAGCTGCATGGCATATTACGTGTGCGGCGAATCATCCCGGTCTGGCGGTGTCTGGCAGCTCCCCAGACCATCCAAATGTATTTCGGGGTCACTGTACTAGGAGGCAAAGACACCTGCGGCGCCGGTAAAGCCGCCCCTCCGTCCCCCCACACAAGGGCCACCCGCAGCCGCAGCGCCACAATAAATTGGTCAGGGGTGTACGGTTCTTGTCTTATTTTTGGACGTCGTGGCTTTTTTCGTTCTCGCTTTCGTCCTGATGAGCGCATTGAATCTCTCATAACAGTCCAGGGTCGTTCACGACCCTACCCACCCCTAACTGCTTCCTATGCTGGGCGGTAAGGGTGAGCCGCGCACCACTTACTACTACAGACCCGCCCTTAAAGTGGACATATTGTGAACGTGCACAAGACGTACAGGCCAAGTTCAGCAAGACAACAGCCGTGGTGATGAGCCTTAGGGACGTCGCTTCTTAGGTTGCCATTCTTACTTTTACTTTTTTTTCTAATTCATGAAGAGGCACCTTGACCTGCGAGCCAAGGACAGCCGTAACACAAGCTTGTCCATGTTTGTGTTGCTGCCTGACGAGTCGCCGCCACGCCATAATCACTCCGCGCCATCCTCACCATTCCGAATTCCCCGCATAGTTGATGATGAGAGAAAATAAACTTAACATGGCTATTACGGAGGCAAAATACGACTTTCCTCAGAGACAAGGAATGTATAAAGCAAAATACCTGAGACTGCTTGTGATTACTGCAGCTCGGGGCTCTGAGGTTAGTGCCCAAGGCCACGGGGTAGCGAAGACACCTCCAGCTGCACCACGTCCCTGTTTGACCTTCATTAAACGTGGCAGGTGAGGCCATTTACCTTCAAATTAACGATAACATCTTAGATCCCTCCCTCCCTCCCCCGCCCCACAAGTCTGCCCTTCGCTACAATTTGATAATGATTCTTATAACGTAACTGACTACTACGCATTATTACCCGCTTTGATTCTCGCACCTAATTATTTCCTAGTTCAAGTGTAAGACCCCAGATGTAGGAAGACTTATCTATACACGAAAGTTTTGGAATCTCTTTTCCTTTACATTCCTCTCTCATCTCCTTCTCTGTCTCTCTCCTCTCTCTCTTCACTTCTCTCCTTTCCTTCTCTTCTCTCTTCTCTCTCTCTCTCTCTTTCCCTCTCCCTCTCTCTCCTCTCTCTCTCTCTCCCACTCCTCTCCTCTCTCTCTCTTCTCTCTCTCTCCTTCTCTCTCTATTATATCTCATTCCCTCCTTCTGCAATCTTTTCTCTCTCTCGTTCTATCCTTCTCCTCTCTCTCTCTCCGCTCCTCTCTCTCTCTCACTCTCTCGGCCTCCTCCTTCATCTTCTCTCATCCTTCTCTCTCCCTTCCCTCTCTCTCCGCTCTCCCTTCCTCTCTCGTCTCTCTCCCTCTCTTTTTCTTTCCTTCTATCTAGCGGCCTCTTCCTTCTCTCCTCCTTCCTCCCCTCACTTCTCTCCTCCCCTCTCTCTCCCCTCTTCTCTTTTCCTCCTCCTCTCCTCCTCCTCCTCTCTCCCCTTCTCTTCTTCCCTTCCCATTCTCTCCCCTCATCCTCTCCCTCCCTCCGCTGTCCTCTCTCCCCTATTTTTCCCCCCCCTTCCCCCTCTTTCACCTTCTTTCTCTCCTCTCCCCCCCCCGCTCTCTCCTCTTTTCCCCCTCCCCTTGCCTCGCCCCCATTCTCTCTTCTGCTCTCTCTCTCCTACTCCTCATGTCCCTCTCTCTCTCTCTCCTCTGGCCACGGTCGCTCGCTCGCTACTGCTCTCCTCTCTCTCTCTCATCTCTCTCTCTCTCTCTCATCCCCTCAATCTCGCTCTGCACACAAGCACTCCTCTAGCCATCTTCGTCTCTCATCACTGCTCTCATCTCTCTCTCTCTCTCTCTTCCCTCTCTCTCTTCTCTCTCTCTCTCTCTCTCCCTCTCCTCTCTCTCTCTTCTCGTCTCTCCGCTCTGCTCTCAGCTCTTTCCCCCCCTATCCTCTCCTCTCACCTCTTCTCCTCTGCTCTCTCTCTCATATCTCATTCCTTCTCCTCCTGCCCCGTCCCCCCTTCCCAGTGGCACGATGTGTATCTAGCGGGTTGGTTCGTCTTTCCAGTGACCCTGACGCGGCTGGCTTCCCGCTTCACTGGACCCAATCCTGACCCCCGCAGCGGCAGTGCCCAGGGCTTACAGTGATGTCAGATTGGGTCAGGTTCCTTTTGTATCCCTGACTGCATGCGTGCCTTCCACCCCACACAACTCGACCATCAGTTTTGAGTCGCCCCGCCACCCCCTTACAAGCAGACTGGCCCTTGCGTCGCCGCCCCCGCCGAAGGGCATAGGGCGAACCTTAGCATAGATTCTTGTTGGGGCAGAACCACAAGGACACACCCCGAGACACCCCGCTGGTCAGCCCTCCCCTGTACCTTGCAGACTGTGTTCGCTAATTATGCTGAATGCTTATATGGGGAGCGATGGAGAGAGAGAGAGAGAGAGAAGAAGCGAGAGAGAGAAGAGAGAGAGAGAGAGAGAGAGAGAGAGAAAGAGAGACGTAGCAGAGAGAGAGAGAGAGAGAGAGAGAGAAGAGAAAGAGAGAGAGGAGAGAGAGAGAGAGAGAGAGAGAGAAGAGAGAGAGAGAGAGAGAGAGAGAGAGAGAGAGAGACGAGAGAGAGTACGAGAGAGAGAGAGAGACGGAGAGTAGAGTAGAGAGAGAGAGGAGATCGAAAAGAGAAGAGAGAGTAAGAAGAGAGAAGAGAGAGAGGGAAGAGAGAGGAAGAGAAGTAGAGAGAGAAGAGGTAGGAGGAGCTACGAGAGAGAGGGGAGAGTCATGAGCTAGCGAGGGAGGAGAGAAGTAGAGACGAGAGGATGAGAGGAGTGAGGGGATGTGAGGAGGAGAGAGAGTGAGGAGAGGAGAGAGACGATGCATATGGATGTAATGATATAACTAATCGCCTTGAGGTTGTCTTTAACAGTGTCAAGTGCATAAAAACAAAGTACACTATACCGGCTTGGTATACTCCAAAGTTTACGGTATCATTATTCAGTTGCATACCCTGGGGCAAAAAGCCTGCAATACAGGGAGCCAGCAACTCGACTCCTACCCGTACTCATACATCTCTCTTAGGTCTTCTTTTCCCTAATCCTCTCTTACATATATGATTGCAAAAAATGTTCTCCCTTTCCTCCCCATTGATGGAGTTCCTAGAAATTCTCCGCCGCCATGACCTATATATACTGTATACTCTCACCTCCGCCTCTCCTTCTCCTCCTCTCTCACATCACAATCTCTCTCATCCGTGCTTTGGCGCTGATCCCCCTCCCTCAGGCTCCGACTGCTGCATGAAACACCGATCCAGCACTCAAAAACGAAGTGAACGCTGACCCATACGGGAAGGCCAACAACAATCCCAACTCAACGAGGCGCCCGAATGTATACTACTATCCACCTTCTCTCTCATCTCACTCTGGCTTCTTTGTCAATCACTCTCTAATAACATCATCTCTTACAATCATCTCAGATCTCGCTCTCTTCTCCCCTCCTCTCTCTCTCCTCTTCGCTTCCCGGTCCTCCTCTCCTCTCTTCCTCTCCTCTCTCTCTTCTCTCTCTCCTTCTCTTTCACATACAAAACGACCCACCATCGCCCTTAATGAACTGTCTAAAGCTCTCCAAATCCTCTCTTGCTCTTGAAGTACCATCACGAGGAATAAGGATCAGACGTTGGCTGAGGAGAGAGGGACGAGGAGGAGGAGGAGAGAGGGAAGAGGAGGAGGGGGAGAAGGCAGGTAGCCGCGGAAAGAGTCCGGTGGTCACTGCTCGAGGGACTCTACTCTCATGTTGAGTCACTGTTTATATGTAACTGTTACCCGAAGTCACTGTTTGCTCTGGACTGGTGTTTGGCGGAGCGAAGGGAGGAGGAAGTGGTTCGCAGTGGTGAGTGAGGGTAAGGTTGGCGGGGGGCCGGGGGGGAGCAAATAAAGGTACAGCTGTGATGATGAAAAAAAAGGAATAAATAAGTAAATGATAAATCGCTGAAAGGAAACAATATAGGCATTTGATTTTTGAGGTCCAATTCAGTTTAATATTAATTTTGTGCCACGTCAAGATAGAGAAAAGAAGCAAGGGAGAAAGGTCGATAGTGAATGGAAAGAGAATGAAAGGAAGAGAGAGAAAGAGAGAAAGGCTCTTCCCACACGCCAGCATCACTCTTCGCCTCGCGGGAGTCATGGTGACGCCAAACAGACTGCTCAACTGTCCTTGGCGCCAGTTGCAGCGGTCAGTGGCCTTGGCACCGAATTCCCCTGGCACCAAGGACAAACTCCTGGCAGCTGACGCACGTATCCCTATTCACTCTCCTGCCGCCGTCAACAGGGACCAAAATATTATCAGTGGAAACCTGTGATGCCGCCGCGAGGTAAGGCTGCCTTCCGAGGGTTACGCTTCGAGGGCCACATCGCTGGTGACGCGTTAGTGTTAGGGCCACCAAGGGCACTTGGTTGTATTTTCAGCTGTGACAGAAGGGCGGGTGTGGGCGTGCCAGGTGAGGGAGGGTGCCAGTGCCGCCCAGCTGACTCCTGAGCACATGACAAGGCAAGGTGCGATTTCTGTCTCGCTTTCGTGAGTTTTCACAGTAATTTTTCGAGTAATTGATCTTGTAATTACATCACATATTGCGGAAAGCCGGACCGGGCCAGGGCGGGGCGGGGCATGGTGAAGGAGATGTTATGGGCCCGAGTTATGGTGACAAACGTGTCATGACTTTAGTCCCGCCAGTCTTCCTCCTCCACGGCGTAACGTTATCGAGGAACTCCGTCATTGGTTCACTTATACAGCATATCAATACCAAACCTGGGACTTATGGGTCTTGTTTGGACCTATTTACATCAATGCCCACTACTACAGAGAGAGAGAGAGAGAGAGAGAGAGAGAGAGAGAGAGAGAGAGAAGAGAGAGAGAGAGAGAGAGAGAGAGAAGGAGAGAGAGAGAGAAGAGGAGAGAGAGAGAAAAGAGAGAGAGAGAGAGAAGAGAGAGAAGAGAGAGAGAGAGAGGAGAGAGGGAAGAGAAGAGAGAAGAAAGAACCCTGTACAATTGTGGCTGGCGCTTTAACAGTGCCAAGTGGGCCATGCCAGGACAGGCGACCTATACGAAGGCCACCCGCCTGACCTCTGATGGGGTGGTCAACAAGACACCAAGAATGGCCTCCGCGCCGACACAACACATCAGACAGCCTCGCCCCGTGACAGGCCACAGCTCACCCCACGTCCTGCCCCTCACATAGTTTAGGGTAAATACAACATCCTCGGTATTTCTATATTGCAAGGGCACCACCTGACCCTGAACAGCCACAAATACTTCCCCTTCGCCCTCTTACTTGGTCTGGTTCTCTTGTTTGTCCTCCCTGCGTGGTTGGGGGAGGCAGGCAATGACCTGGCCACGGAGGGGGGTACACCGAAGGGGAATCGGCGGCTGCAACGTTACCAAACACTTTCTGGGAAGAAGCGAACACCAAGCGGTCATCGAAACGGATGGTCGAATTTCCCTTGTGATCTCACGCATTCGAGTGCCTCTGAAGGGTGATGGTAGAGTGAAA
This sequence comes from Chionoecetes opilio, assembly GCA_016584305.1. Taxonomy (NCBI): domain Eukaryota; kingdom Metazoa; phylum Arthropoda; class Malacostraca; order Decapoda; family Majidae; genus Chionoecetes; species Chionoecetes opilio. The sequence goes on along the minus strand of JACEEZ010008467.1, from coordinate 273,617 downwards.
GGGGGGTAGGGGGGACGGATGGTTACCTCCGAAAGAGTGATGTAATGGTCTCCCCTTCTCACCTCTCTAAGTGCCCCACCGTCGGTCTGATTGCATGATATAACAGAGCTGCCATCCACTGCTTAGTTGGACCGACGGCATACAGGCAGAAATAAAAAAAAATGGAAGAGAGAGAGAGACATTCAACACTGCGGTGATGACTAATAAACAAACAGGCGATCTGAAAGCAGACACTCAACCCAGTGGTTCGTGAGCCACCGCAGACAGCAAATCACGGAGACCAGGGAAGAAAAAAGAGGAAAGAAAGGAGGGAAGTAGGAAGGAATGAAGGGACAAGGGAAGGGGGCAGGGACCTCTTGATTACACACAGGCAAGAAAAAAAAGTGTTACGAGCACTGCACGTCGAGCTTCTGGGAAAGGTTAGAAATTGCTGGTTCCTTCTGGCGGCAGATGATCACCCCTCATGACCCATGTGTTCCCTTCCCTCCCCCTACACCCTCCCCCCGCCCAACCTTATAACCTTACGTGATGAAATGTCTAGAGGGAAAGGAGGGAGACAGGAAGTGCATGGTGGTGGTCTTCTATCCCTTTTTGACCTCCCTTGAACCCTTGAACCTCTCAGAAGCCAATGACCTGTTCCTTCGGGTCGCAGTCGCTTCCTTCAACACAGTAAATTGACCAAACAAGTCCCATGAGCATGACTTCTCGTGAACTTCCTCCTTCGACCCTTCCCCCTCCCTCTCCCCCTCGCACTACACAAACACACGTATTGGTCTTTCCCCCCCCCCTCTCCTTAACACCTCCACATTGCTGCCCTGTACCTCCACCTTCCCGGCGTGACTAACCTCCACAACACCCTGTCTTCCTTGCCCCCCTCCCATCCCCTGATTCCTTAACCTCACGCCCTCACTCACGAGATCTTCCCCCCGGGGCGTCACGCAGATCATCGCCCAAGACATTAGTACGTAACATCCGGGTAGCAACTGACACGCCAACGATTGCAATGACACAGGTTTAACATGTGTTTTGAGGTAGTTTCTTCTCTCTCTCCCCTTCTCTCTCTCTCTCTCAATCTTCTCTCCTCTCCTTTTCTCTTTTCTTTTCTCTCTCTTTTCTCCTCTCTCTCTTTTCTCTCTCTTTTCTCTCTTCTCTCCTCTCTCTTCTCTCCTCTCTCTCTCAATACGGAACATCAATAAACAACAGTACATGCATGTCATTTCGGTGTTTTTTTACAGAGAGGAGAGAGAGAGAGAGGGGAGAGAAAAGGGAGGAGGAGAGAGAGAGAGAGAGAACGGGGAGGGAGAGAGGGGAGAGAAAGAGAGAGAGAAAAAGAGAGAGAGAGAGAGAGAGAGGAGAGAAAAGGAGAGAGAGAGAGAGAGAGAGAGAAAAGAGATTAGTCATAAAATCCTCTCATTTTTATTTCCTTTTTAACTATAAATTTGGCTAGGTGGTGTGAATCTGTCCAGGCGAGGCAGTGCTTCCTCCATCTTCCTCCCTCCCTCCTCACACCTCCCCCCCTTTCCCCTCCATCTATAAATAATTTGGGATCAAAATCCCTGAGGGAGGGAGGGACACATTAACTCATTAAAACACCTTAGAGAAAGGAGGAAAAGAGGGGAGTGTGGAGAGGACGAGAGGGGAGGGGGAAAAAGAGGGGGGGAGAGAGAGGAGAGGGAGAGAGAGAGAGGGGGGGGGGGAGAGAGAGAAAAGAGAGAGAGAGAGAGAGAGAGAGAGAGAAGAGGGGGAGAGAAGAGAGAGAGAGGAGAGAGAGAAGGAGGGGGAGAGAGAGCACTCTTTCCATGGTACGACAAAATATTATCCCCCTCCTCCCCCCTCCTCCTCCCCCCTCCTTCCTCCTTTCTTCTTCATCTTACCATCGAAGGAAGGTCACGCAACCCCCCAGAAGGTGTGAAAAACGTACCACACACACACACACACCACAAAACACACCACACCCACACACACACACCCAACACACCACCCAAAACAACAAACAACACACACACACACACATACACACACACACACACACACGAGGAATGTATAGTGAGAGTGGGGGATGGTCATACAGACAGACAGACACACGTAAACAATGCCATCCTCGAAAGTATTTTGGACGTAAAACAAAAAAATAAAAAAAAAGAAATAGAAAGCCCTCACTTTTTACTTTCGTTTTTTTCTTCTTTTTATTTTTTTTTCTTTATTTCTTCTCTATTTTTTTTTCATCCCCCTTTTCCCGTCCCTATTATGTCGTTGTGGTGGGGGAAGTGTATCAGGTTTTTTCCATTGATGTGTTTTTGTATGTAATAATGGTATGTATTTCGGATAGGATTCCTTCGCTGCTCCTCGTTTTTGTCCTTCACTCTGTCCTTCCCCCCCCCCTCGACGCCATGATAAAAAAACTGAATAAAGTTGTGAATTTGAATTTTAGATTTCTTTTCAACTTCTGTTTCCTGTCTGTCTCTTTCAAAACAAGGGGGACGAAGTGAATAATGTATAGTTACACATCCCAAAGGGGGTGAGAGAGGAGGAGAGGGGAGAAGAGAGAGAGAGAGGAGAGAGGAGAGAGGAGAGGGAGTAGAGAGAGAGAGAGAGGAGAGAGAGGGGAGAGAGAGAGAGAAGAGAGAGAGAGAGAGAGATAGAGAGAGGACGAGGAGATGAGAGAGAGAGAGAGAGAGAGAGAGAGAGAGAGAGGAGAGAGAGAGAGAGAGAGAGAGAGAGAGAGAGAGAGAGAGAGAGGAGGAGAGAGAGGAGAGAGAGAGAGAGAGAGAGAGAGAGAGAGAGAGAGAGAGGAGAGAGAGAGGGGGAGAGAGAGAGAGAGAGAGAGAGGAGAGAGAGGAGAGAGAGAGAGACGAGAGAGAGAGAGAGAGAGAGAGAGATGACATATTTCCCATCGTATCCAGGGAAACTATAACTAGCTGAAGGAGGAGTAAAGTTGGCAGGAGAGTAAGGACGCGAGTCACCCAGGTGTGCTAAGTGAAGGCGGCGCACGGCGGCAGGGAGGGGGGGGGGGATCATGGTGTTTGGAGGGGCGGGGGAGGCCGGTGCCGAGGGGCGGAGTGCGGGGGTGCCTCACTGTCTCAGGGTCGGGTGTCCAATGCAGACCAACTTGACGTGTTGTCCCTGCGAATGATTCCGTCAATACATAACGTGTCTTCGAGCGTAATGGTGAAGGTTAACCTCCATTCAAGGTGGAGTGAGGTGCACCTTTGGCAACCTGGCAGACGGGCGCCGAAGGGGAGTCAAGAGAGCCTAGGGCACACTTATTTGTAGAAAAGGGGAAGGTCTAGGCTTAAAAGTAGGCCTAGCTTGTTCCCCTCTGCTTGTTATTGATCTGAAGGGGACAGCCAGTAGCAAGCGGCTCCGAGACATGAGAAACACCGCCGCACGACACGTGTAAGGGCAGGGTCATAGAGAACCCTGCGTAAGGGTAGGCCTATTGGCCGCGACACGAGTAGCTGTCGAGAGGGTGACAGGGAACGCATAAAGAAAAGCCGATAGTCTCCCCGCCGCTTCCTTGTGTATGTGAAGAGTCAGGGGATCGAGGCCCTCTCCCGCGCCGTCCCCCATCCCCCCTAGCCGCTCAAGGTCTGGGTCGGCGTCGGGGTCATGACCCTCACCAATGACTGAGGGTGGTCGGGACTCCTGAAGGGCCGGGTCACCTTGGCAGGATTCCTTCCCTTAATAGTCCACAATATGCGGGTGACCACAGAGAGGAGTGAGTGATGCGTGCTGGCCGGCTGAGGTTGTCCCCCGCTGGGTCAAGCCGAGGAGCGGAGAAGAGATCCTCCAGCCACCAACCCGACTCCTGTCCCGTCGCAACAGCCCCTTTCTCCCTTTCCCCTCCTTTGCCAAGTCCCCGCCACCTTTCCCTGAGGCTCTTCACTTATTCATCATAGCCAAACACTCGTTTCACAATAATTCCCGAAACACAGCATGGAGGGGATGAATGTTCACCGATCGAGGGCGTATATGTTGCGTTTCCGCTGCGTATCACAGAGGTGTACAAGGCCGTCCGTAGAACAAAGCGCCCCGGTCATGACCCCAACCAGCCCTGCGCCGGGACACACGCATGTCCGGACGGTGTGCAAGTTAATAATCTTCCTGCGACTTCAAGTCAATACGTGATGAGCGAGAAGGAGAGTGTGTTTACATGACTCACGGCGATGAGTCTTGACCTCGGCAAGTGGGGGGGCGGCGACCCTTCTTTGTTCGGGAGGAAGGTCATGTGGAGGGTGACCCAAGAGCGCATCAGGGAGACAAAAGGACCACTACACCACTTCCTGCCGTTAAAGGGAGGCCGCTGAGGGTTGAGGGACCTTCGTCTAAACCTTGGCAGTGTACGAAGGACGCACGACGCCCACGTCTTGATGGGGACAGGTGGCGGGTTGGCGGGGTGGCGCGGAGGGCAGGTGGAGAGGGAGCAGAGCAGGGCGACGAGATTAGGCGAGATGCAGGGACATGATGCAGACAAAGTGACCTCCTGGAGGGTTTCAGTGACATGTTTTAAAAGCGGCGACAAGGGTAACGTAACTTGAAGGGGTCATAGCCGTTTGTCTATTTGCTTTTGTAAAAGGTTCTTCCTCGTCCAGTGACACCTCCCTCCTCCCCCCCAACTTGCCTCTTTCTCCTAGTGCTTCTCCTCCCCCTTCTTCTCTTATCCTCCTTCTCCCACTTCCACTCCTCCTTCTCCTCCTGCCTGTTCTTCTCCTCCTTTTCCTCTTCTTTCGTCTATTCCTCATCTTAGAGAGCCTAACTTTTCTTTCTCTTCTTCCATCTCCTCCACTTCATTCTCCTCCTTCTTTTCCTTAGATTTACTAATTTTATTTCCTCCTTCTCTTCTTTCACATATCTAATGTTCTCTCTCTCTCTCTCTCTCTCTCTCTCTCTCTCTCTCTCTCTCTCTCTCTCTCTCTCTCTCTCTCTCTCTCTCTCTCTCTCTCTCTCTCTCTCTCTCTCTCTCTCTCTCTCTCTCTCTCTCTCCAAATTTATCTTCTTCTTTTCATTATCCTAATAAATTGTTCTTCATTCCTTTCCTCTGCTCACCTCCTCCATCCTCCTCCTCCTCTTTCTCCTCCTCTCCTCCTTCCTCCTCCTCCTCCTCCTCCTTCTCCTCCTCCTTCTCCTCCTCCTCCTCCTCCTCCTCCTCCTCCTCTTCTTCTTATTCTTCTTCTTCTTCTTTCGCCCACTCTTCTCCACACCTTCTGTCGACCATCAAGGTTAAGTTACGCCCCAGGTACAGCCAGCTAGCATACTGCCCTCGGTCACAGCGAGGTTGCAGCTTGAGTCTTGAATCTGTTTTGGGAAGGTCACCTCCAGATGGCGTCTCGTGAGGCCTCCGAAACGCTCCAGCTGCAACACAACGCTTCCCAAAAAACACACATCAACTTAGACCTGTTTGTTGTTCCTGCCTGCGGTGTTCAGGAGAAGGGAGCGAGGTGCGGTCAGGCGAGGACTTTGGCACCACCTTTTTCAGCATTCTTCCTGTCCTGGGTCACTTGCAAAACCCGACTCCAGAGGTCACCCGGAACACAATGCTGCTGTTCACAGGTTCCACTGAGGTCCTTGTGCTTCTGTAACCCAGGATACAACTATCTCTTCAACCACGCAGGTCGTATGTCTTTAGAAGGGCAGCAAGTACTTGGAAATATTTCCCTTGACAGTAATCATAATATATTCTTCTTACAGGAAACTTAAGAAGTGTTAGGTCAACATTAATTTACAAAGGCTTAGGTTAAAACCAAACCCTGTTGTCTCCAAACATCACCCCCTCCAGGAGGTAAGTAGCGCTGAAGTGGTTCCAGAGGGGCATCACCAGCGCCATCTCTTCGTCGGTTCCTCAACCAATCCTCCAGGTCACTGAACCAAACTAGTGTTCGTGTTGCTGGATTTTGTCTTCAGCACCCACCAAACCTCATATGAAAGCGAGCGTGAGACCCCAATGAAAGAGACATCGAAATGATAACATTTCAATTTCTATGATGAAACAACGCGTTTGGCTTTTTAAAGAGAAGGAAAACTGTGTATACAAACTGTTAGCGGGGGCGTCAAAATCAGTGACATTTCAGGGACAGATGACTTCTTAGCAAGGCAATGACTTCATCGTACATGTGCATGGCATCGTCAAAGCCCCGCCGAGACGAGGAAAGCGCCTTTGTGCGAGGCAACGAAAGAGAAGCCAGTCAGCGGGTCACTGGCTATTTATATCAGACAAAAACATTCTATCCGAACAAAAAGAAAAGCCGTGTCCTACGAATATGTGCCACTTTAGGACTTGTAAGGTCTGCATGGGTAATGGGGAGTTGCATAAGCGGGCACGTCCCTCGGGGGCAATGTAGCGTGCAAGGGGCGGGTGAGGATCTTCTGGTGAACGTCCCTATGTTGGGCGGCAGGTGGCGTCCCTTGGCAGTGTGTTCTGCCATGCCCTTGAGGGCCAGAGAGAGGCTGCGTAGCGTCACCCAGGTCCCGGCTTGATCTGGCATACACACAGCACTGATGCAGCTGCTAGTAAATTTTGGGCTGCTCAAGGCCAGACCTTCAGGCGAGTAATGGGAGGTGTACAGGCGTTAAGCATGAGCAGTGGGGGTGTGGTAGACGGTGGAGGTGTAGTTGGAAAAATATACACCGAACAAATATTGTTCCACTTAGACCTCACACAATGTCCCCCCTCACTAACACACCACCATGCTCTTAACAAACCCCTCTATGCTCTCTCTCTCTCTCTTCTCTCTCTCATCTCTCATCATCTCTCTCTCTCTCTCTCTCTCTCTCTACTCACCTCTCTTCTCTCTCTCTCTACAACTCTCCTCTTCATCTCTCTCTCTCTCTCTCTCTCTCTCTCTCTCTCTCTCTCTCTCTCTCCTCTCTCTCTCTTCTCTCCCCTCTCCTCTTCTCTCTCTCTCTCTCTCTCTCTCTCCTCTCTCTCTCTCTCTTCTCTCTCTTTTTCTCTCCTCTCTCTCTCTCTCTCTCTCTCTCTCTCTCACCAATTCACCATCCTTTTATCACATTAACGGTTAAGGGGGACATATGCTATCAATTCCAACCCACCCTTGAAAACCAGCAATCTCACATACACATTCGTCCCTGCCTCGCCTTCTCGCCCCCTGTTCCTCCACCTCCTCCCTCACTGCCACCACCCAAGGTAGGCAGATCGAAGGGAAGCATCTTAACATCCTCTTGTGCGGGTGCAAAATAAACAAGGGTGGGAGTAAAACGCGCTTTTACAACCTCTCGTGGTCCGCCATTCACCAAGCGACTCAAGGTTCACGGGGTCCCGCCACCGACAACGCAACTTTAAAACGTAGCGACGCCCGTTTTCCGTCTCATCGAAACTCATGGCGATTCAGGAGAGTGGGAGAGAAAGAAGCAAGACATGAACTACTGTCTTGATTTCTAGTGTATTTTTCATGTGGGTTCTATACGGAGGAATTTATTGGATGTGACGATTGGCTGAATTGGATTAGCGTTGCATATATGAGTAGTAACCCCTAAATACCAAGGCAATTCTCACTTTGGTTTACGTTTTCTATGGCGGGACGTCGGGGGGGACTCGTGGGCGGCACGTGAGGGAGTGGAGCACGCGCCACTCACCTTCCACGGCGTATCGATCCCACCTGGAGGATAACACTTGGGTGAGCTTGCTCGGCCGACTCTGACACACACACACACACACACACACACACACACACACACACACAATGTTGTATAGTAGTAGTAGTAGTAGTAGTAGTAGTAGTAGTAGTAGTAGTAGTAGTAGTAGTAGTAGTAGTAGTAGTAGTTGTTGTAGTAGCAGTAGTAGTAGTAGTAGTGCAATTGGAGATTAAGATAACGATGGTTGTAATCGTTGCATTGGTGTTGGCGGAAGAAGTCAACAGTTAGCTTTGACATAGGATTACACACACACACACACACACACACACACACACACACACACACACACACACACACACACACACACACACACACACACACACACACACACGCATCCACACACACACACACACACACTGAAAGAACTTTTCCGCCGCAACAGCTTGACCTTGGCCTCGGAACCACCTTTGACGTCCAGGCAAAGAGATGTAAGAGGAAATAAAAGACAACAGAAAAAAACCTAAAGGAGTACAACAAAAATGTATGCATGTCTCCAGCATAAGATATTTTAAAAATTAATATATTATGAATGAATTATATCAAGAAGGCTTGTGATTGAACGCGAAAAAGAGCCAATCAAAGAAGAGACTGACGTACGTACATCATTGTTACATATTCAATAGAAGCTGAAGGACGAGGAGGAGGAGGAATAAGATGAAAAGGATGAATTGCACGCTCGAGGTAATGCATAAGGCGGTCATAGGTAATGCAGTAAGTGTGGCATGGCTGACGTCAGCAGT
>JACEEZ010008467.1:260227-262727 GCA_016584305.1 Chionoecetes opilio | reverse complement strand
TTCCCCACACGCCATTCCACTCTTGCTTTCTGCCTGGATGAGGTAGTAGCGAAAGTGGAGAGAGTGGCCAGTGAAATCGTGGGGATGAGGCAGGAGTTTTTTTTCTTTTTTTCCCCTGAAGATTAAAGTCTCCACCTCGAGGGATGACAAGGATCGCATGGTTCTCACATCTTTTCATATCTGGGCCTTTGAGCTACTTGGGTGCTTGTGTGTGTGGGAGGGGGGAGGGGATAGAAGCGGGGCTTAGTGCTTGCGTCACGGTGCAGCAGTTTCAAAACCCAAGGGTCTTGTGTCGCCCTGCCGTCGAGGGTCGAAGCAGAAAGTGAAAAGGATCTGGACAGGGCTGAGGCGACGGTGTGGAAGGGGAGCTTTGGGTGCTGGGAAGTTATAGGCGGTGATGTAGATGCTAAGTATGGTGTAGTAGAGGAAGTTAGTGGTGCTGGTATGCTGGGATAATGGTGTGATGTGATTGTTAGGGAGAAAACCAGCTTGTATGTGCGCGACCTACACTAAGCAGACAGTCACTCTGGCCTTGATGTCTTGCACACAAGCACACATTCTGTATATCCACACTTGTGCACGCAATACACATACATACACACAGACACGCACGCACACTATCCGAACAGAAGCATGATTGACGTAAGCGGTCGTGTTTTCATCAAAGAATCCCTCTACAGCTGTGTTGAAAATACATATCATATCTGACACTAAGTGGCGCCCCGAGTGCCGGGCCCTACTTGTAGAGCAATGACCCAGGCAAGCTAACGAGGCCGCCTGACGTAAGGCTGAAAATACCGTCTTAGTACTGCAGTAACACGACCCTAATGACGAATCCCTGCATAAACTAAGAGCATTAAGGTTCACTACATCCCGCTCGCTCCTACTACTCCCACCCTTGCTGATCTTCCAACTGGGAACCTATTTGTAACATCTAACTATACAGGTGTCGAACCAAGGCAAGGAGGCGATGGTGGCACCGCCGTACCCACATCAGCTAGGACACTATATAGTATATCGCCCTCAACACAACGCTCTTAGACTTTACTGGTGAAAAAAATAATTTTATTGGAGGGAAGGTGTTGAAATTTGCAGCATCACTAAAATAAACTTTTACCTTTCTTTTCATCGAAGAGGAACACAAAGGAATATAAAATAGGAATTGATAAACTGCCTGGGGAACGCACTTGTTGGGGGACATCTGGTGCCAACTCCTACCCAATCCACTGGTGGCAACAAAATTAAATATAGTATGGGTGGTGTGTGGCGCCGCCCTGAGACACACCGTGGGGGATGAGGCTGTAAGGGCGGCCTGCAGCACCCCGGAGGATCCAGGGGCAGAGAGTGAAAGTGGCATCCGTGGTGTTACTGATCCACCGTGATCCGAGTGAAGGCCCGTTACTGATCCATGTGACGGGTGCTGCCCCCCCTCCTCCCTCCCAGGTGTCCTGTCTCCATTCATGAGGGAAGCAGAGGCAATATCACCCATCTCTCTCTCTCTCTCTCTCTCTCTCTCTCTCTCTCTCTCTCTCTCTCTCTCTCTCTCTCTCTCTCTCTCTCTCTCTCTCTCTCTCTCTCTCTCTTTCTCTTTCTCTTTCTTTCTGTCTCGTCAGCTTACTGCATGACACACACTACCTCATAATAGTGATTCCCTCTCCTCCAACACCCTGACACCTGCCCAACCTCCACCACATAATTAATGGCCGTAATAGCGGCACTGGCGCCCCACCCCCCTTCCCCTGCTTGGAGGCCGGCGGGTCGTTGCCCTCCGCGCCGTAAGTAGGTTAGTAACAGCTGATGCAGTGTTGCCAGATTTTGGTCACGCTTCAAGGCCGTACTACGATAGCTCCCTCACAAAAACTCCCTAAAAACAAGTGATAAATAACAGAAACACAGCCCTGTAATACATGAAAAGTTAATACATAACGACCATGCCTTACAATAAAGCCAAGCCAATAAAAACTATGGAGGTGTAAAATAGATAGAGACGATGGAAGTGTGTGGCATCGTGACGTACTCGCTCTACACTTTCTTTCAGGTTTTCCAAGTTTCCTTTCGATGGGACGCAGGATCTTGGCATCCGTGTAGGACCTTCTATGGCGTGGCGCGTGTGAATGGCTGCATGGGAGAGAGAGGGAGGGAGGGGGGGGGGACGTGCATGAGGTTACTGGGAGCATGAAGACGTGGGAGTGTGGTGGTGGTGGTGGCGGTGGCTGAGGGGGGGGGGGGGGGGGGGGCCGAGATGTGGGAAGGAGGATAAGAGACGATTTTGGTTAACGAAAAATTAGGAACAAACAACACAACTGGTCAGAGCAAAGACATCCCCCCTGCTATTTAAGAGCACAAAGAAAAGAAAAATTGCAATATCGCCATCTTGATCATTCAACTGCTCCAGCATAAAAAAAAAAAAAAGTTTGTGTAAACATAGAGAGAGAAAAAATAAATTTCATAACCTCAGTCCCTCTTAACCCAGCTTCAAAGCCCAGACATCAAGCTTTCC
>JACEEZ010008467.1:245227-255227 GCA_016584305.1 Chionoecetes opilio | reverse complement strand
TAATTCACTTGTTATGTTCGTTCACTTGATCTTTATCTGTGTTATTTTGAGACCAGCTTTCATACTGAACGAACAGAAATGAAAAGGGAGTTGTGTGTGTTTGTGTATGTGTGTTGTGTGTGTGTGTGTGTGTGTGTGTGTGTGTGTGTGTGTGTGTGTGTGTGTGTGTGTGTGTGTGTGTGTGTGTGTGTGTGTGTTAAAAAAAAATCACCCAACCCCTAGATATGTGGCCTAATCCCTTTTCCTTACTCTTCCTCCTCCTCTCCCACCCTCTCCCTTTAAAGGTTTAAATCCCCATGTATAAAGAGCGGGAAGGGGAGAAGGACGGGAGGAACCTAACCCTAGAATGTGCTACACTCTCTCTCTCTCTCTCTCTCTCTCTCTCTCTCTCTCTCTCTCTCTCTCTCTCTCTCTCTCTCTCTAAGTCTATATATAGGTCCCCCTCGTAGCATTCATCTTTACTCTTTGTCTCTTCCCTCCCTCTTCATACTCCTTCAAAGCACTCTCGTGCACCCATTCACTCTCCCTCCTTCTCTCCATCAAACACTACCTTGCCCTTCTATATCTACGCTATTTCCTTTTCTTTCCTTTTTCCATACTGATTAACCATCTCTATATATTCCTCAGCACGTCTTTCCAATACTTTCACTTGTCTCTATTTCTATCCCGCCCCGTTAACTGTTTGGCTCAGCGAAAATAAATCCCTCCCAACTTATTCTCCCTTGTGCCTCCTTCCCCCCCTCCTCCTCTTAAGATACTCGACACGTCATGGCACACAGTCACCCCGTCTCCGTTGAACAAAAAAAATCTCCCCTCGTCTTACTAGAGGGGAGAGGCAGGGAGGGGAGGAAGCCTTTGATGGTCCCCCCCCCCACTCCTCTCTTCCGCCCCTTCCGCCCTCTACCAACCCCAATTTTCTGCCTCACGTGCCTGCATTCAACTCTGCTTGCCCCGACCCATTCTGCCCAGCCCCGCGCCGCTTGCTCCGTCCGCCCCACGCCACCTCCGCCAGAATACGTAGCTTGCATGAGTCAGCAGTGTGTGTTATACCGACTTAGGCGAGGGCTTGACTTATTTGTGGTGGGTCAGAATCTATACGTCAATGTTGTGTAAGTGTGTATGTGTGTGTGTGTGTGTGTGTGTGTGTGTGTGTGTGTGTGTGTGTGTGTGTGTGTGTGTGTGTGTGTGTGTGTAGACGAGACATATCTCTTTATCTTTACTACTACTACTACGATACCACTAATTGCTCTTGTACGTACAGTACATCATGCTATATACTCCACATGTTTATATCCTCCTTGTTAGCTCCTTGTTAACACACACACACACACACACAAACCGTCCGTGTGGCTCAGTTGACTAGGGCGCCCGGCATCATTCTGTGGTCCGGCGTTCGATCCCCGACCCCGCTCATTCCCGGGGATTTTTCCACTGTGAAATTCGGGCGGTACTGTCCCCCTTGAGCAAGGGGATGGAGTGTGTGGTGTGTGAGGTCCCAGCATTGCCCAAAGATCGGTAATAATGAGCTCCAAGCTCGCACTGAGAGGGTGAAACTGGCGATCGCGAGCCAGCTCGCGTGGACAAGACCATGGGGCGAATAACACACACGTAAATACTCAATAAATTTATAATGCTACACTCCCTTTTTTCACCCTTTCCCGCACATGATTCCTCTGTTATTACTATTCATTCATCACTTTATTCCTGTCTTCTTCCACCTATTCCTGTCACCTATACTTGATTCCCCTGTATACCTATTCTTCATCTATCTCCATTACTTCCCCTTATCAAGCTCCAAAATCATTCGCGCCCATTCTTCACCACTCCTTCTCTTCCCTGCGCCCTTAGTACTCCCCCTACACACCACCGTCACCTTGAACACCACAAATGACACGCATGATGGTTGAGAAGTGAAAGTTAGTTCTTATTATAACTCTAAGTACGATTTCACGCTATTATCCTAAGCGTTCTATGTTCAAGACGTGATGGTGGAGGTAGGAAAAGGATTGTGATGACAGGGAGCTATATAAAAAGAAGGGAGGAAGAGGAGGAGGAGGAGGAGGAGAGGAGGAGGAGGAGGAGGAGGAGGAGGAGGAGGAGGAGGTAGGCAGGCAGGCAAAGAAAAGATAGATGGGTAGCCTAAGTTAAGTGGGTGAGGAAATAGCTCGAGTACGCGTGTGTGGGGTAGTATGTGTACCTATGAGTAATCTTATAACTCTCACTCTCTTACTCACTCACTGACTCACACTCCCTTTACACTCTCACACTCTCTCTTTCTTCCTCTCGTCTCCCTCTTTCTCCCTGTGGACTAGATAGCGTACGTTCACCTCTGGCCCTCATACTAGCCTCGCACAGCTGTCTTTCAGGGCAAACACTAGACCGTACTCACACACCCAAGACCTTCATTCCCTCCTACCCCATGTACTGCCATTCGTCACCACCCACTGTAGAGGTAGAGAAGGAAAGTCACGAAGTAGGAGCCTTAGTCTTAGAGCCTAAGAAAGTGAGTTGGTGCCTAATTGAGTGCCGGTAGGCAGTAGATGAGGACTAACTTGAGGCTAGTGCAATGCCTCCTTGGTGAGGGACTGAGGGTTACCAGACAGAGTGCCATCTTGCTCAACCCTGTCCACTATTATGGTACTCCAACCCTTATCCCCCTCTTGACGAACTACCACTCTTCCCTGTCATGTCCCCTTTCCTCCCTCCCTTCCTTCAGGTTCTCCTAAGCCTCCTTACTACTCTTGCCATTAAGGTGAGAGTCCCTTGTTGGTGTCTTACTCGGTTTATAACTCAGTAAAAGGGGGTTGATGGGGGAAGAAGGGGGTTATGTGGGGGGGGAAGGTGAGGGAAGAGTGTTACAGCTCCCTGGCACTGCGCCCTACACCCTGCCCCCCCTGCTGCCCCCCCCCCTCAACCCTGACTCAACCTCCCGTGCCCCATCTACTCTCCTCTATCACTGCCACCTCCTCCTCCATCTACCCTTCGCTTTAATGTGTGCTACAAAATCAAGGGAAAATAAAAAAAGTATAAGTTTCAGTGTAATGAGGAGGAATTGCTTCACTGACGACACACACACACACACACACACACACACACACACACACACACACACACACACACAGACACAACACACACACACACACACACACACACACACACACACACAACACACACACACACACACACACACACACACACACACACACACGCACAAAGTCTACTGTCTTCTTTACCACCGAGAAATTCAACAAATATGAACCTAACTTAATCGGACGCGGAGCATTATTGTTGCAGGAAACAAAGAGATAAGCCACACCTTCACTCTCTCTTGTGTCTAATCTTCTTTCTCCTCTCCTCCTTCCTCTTCTCTTCCTCTTCTCCCTCTTCTCCTCCAAGTCATCCTGAGCTTTACCACTTGATTATTCACCCTCAACGTCCCTCCCCACCCTCCCTCCGTTCTGTCCCTCCGGGTTCCTTTCTTTCCCTGGGAGGCTACGGTCACTATCGCCACCTCGCCCCTCTTTACAGGTAAGGTGTTCACTACAATACAATAGCGGCGTGAGCGTGATGGAGGATGAATGCAGGGGAGGAGAAGGGGAGGCGCCGCGGAAAAAAGATTGGGAGGGGGATACGCGAGAGGGAGAAAGAAGGTACGAATTATAAGAAAATGACACACACACACAACACACACACACACACACACACACACACACACACACACAGAAGATGCATGGGGCACTACTAATAATGAAAAATGAAGGGAGAAATAATCGAACAACTATAAACGTGCTGACTCAGATCACAAATTTATAGAGAGAGGAAAGGTAGAAGAACGTGAAAATGGAGAAGAAAGAGAGGAGGAGGAGTGCATCACGGTGAACTTAATTCTTCAGATGCACACGTGGATGAAAAATAAATAAAAGAAAGTGTGTAAGATGAGCCTGAACGCCGATGGGTTAGGTGATCCCCTCCGACCGTGTTCACTGGCTGCTCTTGTTTCTTATTTTCACTTTCTTCTAGTCTCATCTTCTACGTACTGATCCCCTTCTTAGTTATTTTTCTCTCTCTCTCTCTCTCTCTCTCTCTCTCTCTCTCTCTCTCTCTCTCTCTCTCTCTCTCTCTCTCTCTCTCTCTCTCTCTCTCTCTCTCTCTCTCTCTCTCTCTCTCTCTCTCTCTCGATAACAAGATAAATTTGACTGGCTAAACAAGGGCTGGAGATACATATTGAGGAAGAGTAGGAGGAGGACTGGTTAGGGAAAGGATTGGGAGGAGTGGAGATATAAGTTGCAGAAGAGAAAGCCCATCATAGAGGGGAGATGAGGGAAGAGGAGTATAAGAATAAAGCAGGAGTTATGTTGTCTAGAAGAAGAAAACGAAGAGAGAAAAGGAGTAGGAGGGAAGAAATGAAAAAATGGAGAAGTGAGGGAGGGAAGAGTACTTAGATATGATGTGTTACAGTTACTAAATTTCCAAGGACTATAAAGAGCCTACTTCTGCTCCCCAACTCTCCACCACCATCACCACCACGTGCCAATAAGTTTGTTTGTTGTATGCAAAAAAAAGATAAGACCTCTTATCTTCGCCTGGCAAATGTGGGTCACAGTTGGGAAGACGGAAACCGACGAGGAGAGAGAGAGAGAGAGAAGAGAGAGAGAGAGAGAGAGAGAGAGAGAGAGGAGAGAGAGAGAGAGAGAGAGAGAGAGAGAGAGAGAGAGAGAGAGAGAGTATAATTCGCATACAACCCCGAACAAGTCAAGGTATGGGAGGGTGCACAGAGAAGATGAAGGGCAAATGCTGGGGGAGAGGGAGGGTAGGGGGAGGGAGGACGCGGAGAGATAGGCACTAGAGAGTAGAGTGAGAGTGGTGGAGGTCGGAACTGGGAGGAGAGAAGGTGGAGAGGAGCAAACTGGCGTAGGATAAGAGGGGGGGGGGGTAGGAAGGAATACAGGCAGGCAGACAGGCAGGCAGCAATTCCTATCTCGTCTCTTCATTCAGTCACACATTCAACAACTACTTCCTCTGAATCGTTCGTGCATAATGTGTGTATGTGCGTGTGTGTGTGTGTGTGTGTGTGTGTGTGTGTGTGTGTGTGTGTGTGTGTGTGTGTGTGTTTGTGTGTTTGTGTGTGTGTGTGTGTGTGTGTGTGTGTGGTCACTGGATTAGAATGCAGAGTAAACCTTGCGACACACATGCCCCTGCGATACCATCTTGGTGTGGACGAAGGTTGGGGAAAGAAAGGGAGGAAAGATGAAGAGAGGGGGGTGAGGAGGGGGACAAAGAGTGGAGCGGCAGGGAGGAGAGGGCGCTGGGGAGAAACGCACAGGGAGCAGGGTTGCATGCAGGGAGGGAGGGAGGGGGAGAGAGGAGGTGGTGGGGGGGAAGGGTGAAGGGAAGGAGGGATTAACAAGATATTACATATGCATTAATTAAGTAATTTTGCGTTATTTATCGAAATTCATGAATATTTGAATCATTGCATCGTGCGACCCTAAATGAAGACATGGTCACAGGTATCTGATGGGTCTCAATGTCTCTCTCCACGACCTCCATCCAGCCTTCCTTCCTCCCCCCCTCCCTCTCATTTCGAAGGATACTCTTGCAGGCCTATATCCCCCCCCATCCTTTCGTCCGCCCTTCTTCCTCTCTCCCTTACTACCACATCTCGGCTGTGACGAAACCATCATCACCCATGACGTCACCACTCAGTAGTGAGAGTAGGAAAGGGAGGTGAGGTGGAGGGGGATGGATGGATGGCGGATGAAGGCAAAATGTAAACAAAAGGGAGTGGAAACAAAGGAAATGGTGAGAAGAAGGAAGGGGGTTTAAAAACGAGGGGCGGATAACCTTGAGGCCATGTTAAAAGAATCAATCAGTTAATGGTCGGTGCCGTGTCATGGGGCAGGACGGCAGTGAAAACATCGAGATAAGGAGCCTTTAGCTACAGAGGGCAAGAGTGATAGCACCGAAACTTGTACCATTGGAAGGGGACATAAGACCGAGAATGTGCCAGTTCTGCCAGCACGTAGGTCTCTCTAGCCCGCAGCAGTCAGTCTCGCCTCTCTAGAACCCAGTTGTTGTGAAGCAGCAAACCTAGTTGTAGGAGGGAGCAATGAACTATGTGGCCCTGAGTGCCAGAGGGGCGGCATACGTGCCGGTAGGGAGGGGGCCAGGGGGCCGCAAATGTCCCTCTAGCCCGGAGTGCCACGGTCCATAATCTACACACTCTTACGCTGACGTTGAGGTGAATGAACTAGCCTCGCCCGCGCCGCCCGTGACCTGGATATTTTCCTCGTACGGGCGCACATGAAAGTGAAATAGCTGTGCGCTGCGAGCCCATGGCCCGGCGCGAGGCTAGTGCTCGAGCTGCTGACCCGGTTTTACATCATCGGGGGGAAAGAAGTGAGTAGGTATGCGGAAGGTGCAATGAACTCGCCTCTCTCGCAGCCCCCAAGCGCGGAGTGGCACTGGTGGGCCACGGCGCGCTCAGGGCCACCTGCGCTGTACCTGCGGGAGGCTAGGGAGCAGTGCTACACCAGAGAAAGTCTTCGGTCGGGGTTGATGAACTTGAAACCTCGACCCCATATACGCCGACGTCGCTCGCCCTGGATGAAATCCTTGCACAGCCTTCTAGGGCCTTGCAACACCCGTGGCTTCTGCAAGGTCTGCGCCACGCACGCATCGCCCCTTGTTATGCACACGCCATTACCTGCGCTGCTCGCTTTTTACCGAGAGGCGGAGGACTAGGAGTTTCAAGGGTGGGACTGCATGCACTCGCGCGCTCACAATCACTCACAAACAAACACACACACACACACACACAGTTGGAGACTACTATTTTGAATCACTCCAATGATAATGCATGTTTTATCATACACACGCCTAGACAAATGAAGACAGGGTGAAAAGTGAAAAATGTCCATGATTTCTTTGCAAAGGAAAAAACATTCGAGCGCATGCATATAGACAAGGGAGGCGGACAGGACCCGAGGGGAGAAATTGTTGACCGCAAACTACATTACTGCCAGACAGTTTAATATATATATATATATGTATATATATATATCGTCTGACCGTCTGTTTTAAGTGGGGTTATCGGAGGGGGAGTGGTGAGGTGAAGGGGGATGGTCAGTGGTAAGGAAATCAAACGTGTTGCCGGAAATCAGAATTACGATAGCCGGACGAGGCATTGTTGAGTTGGTCCTTGGCGCTCCGAGAGGCAATATGGCAGTTAAGGTCCAAACTCTATCTTGTTCTTCATTTTTTTATTTTCCTTTAGCAGCGTAACTTCGTGTGTGTGAGTGTGTGTGTGTGTGTGTGTGTGTGTGTGTGTGTGTGTGTGTGTGTGTGTGTGTGTGTGTGTGTGTGTGTGTGTGTGTGTGTGTGTGTGTGTGTGTGTGCGTGCGTGCGTGCGGTGAGGGTACAGGTGACCCGGGCCATGCGGCGGGTGTGTGGTATGGCAAGGTAGAATTTATTGAGTCTTCCCTCTTGGTCACCGATCCTCCCCCTGATGCCCCCCATCGCCCCCCCCTCCGCCCCACCATGTTACTGCCCCCCCCTCCCTGTGTGCATCATAAATGCTACGTCAGTAAGTCTTCCAGTCACGCTGCTTTCAGGAACCAAGAGCGTTAGTAAAACATGATAATATGGAGAAAATAATATGGTTAGAGAAAAAAAATATGGGGCACAGAGTCTGCCGTGGCAGGAGTCTCCCGGCCGTGGTGCTGTGCGAGGGCTTTCTCCCTGGCCAGGAGCCGAAATTTGTCATGCCATATCATGCCATGACCAGGAGAGGTGGACGTGAGGAGGCGGGGGGGTGCAGGGTGGGTGGAGTGCTTGCCGCGCGCCGCAGCTGAGTAAGCGTGGAGCGCCTCAGCTCAACAGGTGGTGTTGGGTCCACGTGGCTGTGTTTATGTTCGTCAGCTGATCGCGTCCGCCACTCACTCCGCTGATCACACTCCTGCCTACAAAGAAAGGCTTCTTCCGCCGTTCATTCCTTACACAATGTTTTCCTTCTTGATGCAGGTAAATGGGCGGCTCAAGGCAAGAGACGGTAAGCAAGGTCAGGGCAAGAGTGTAAGCGAAGCACGCTGGTGGGGATGCGAACCAAGCAAGGTGGAGACAAGTGGAGGGACGAAAACCTGGACGTGACTCACCTGCAAGGATGACCTCGAGCAGCTCCGGCGGATCAGGGTTGCGCCTTGGCTTATCAAGACACTTGAAGGCGGCAGCTTCCTTTCCGGCGACGAAGGTTTCCCGAGGTTTTTGTACGAGGTTGTGGTAGTCCCTGAAGACAGTCATGGTGAGCGCAGATCGAGGGAAAGAAATGGCTCTCCTTTGAGTGGCTCTTCTGTTGAATTGCTGGTGTAGGCGTGGGTGAATGTGTGTGAGGGAGGCGATAGCAGTAATCCAGGGGGTGAGTGTCAGCTTCCGGATACCGCTGAGTACGGCAGACTCCCCCAGGCTGTCCAGCGAAGGGTGAGTATATGTCTCGTTATCACGTTGAGCGATTCCTCAGGTCCCATGGGCGCTCATGCTCGGCACTCACATGTAAACAAACACAGACACTCGCCACTCGAGGACGTGGCGCTTCACACGACGCACAAAACTGTTCACGTTTAATTCCTGGCGGCAGCCGTCGAAGGAGGGCAGAGGGTCCACAGAGATGGGGATGGAGGCACACAGGAACGCACGTAATAACGCACACAGCGGTGGATAGCGGGAGATGCAGAGCCCAACGTCACGGCGTGGCTGTGCAGACCCGACTGAGCGGCCATCAGGGTGTGGACCTCCAGAGAGTGAGAGTTGCGGCGCTCATGACCCAGTCCCGACACAGCATCCTGAGTCTTCCTGCCGCCCCTCTCTACGAGTCCTACGCCCATGTAGGATCACTCAGGAGGGAAGTACAAGGAAGTCTCGAACGCGTCGAAGCGCCTGTCCCACCAGCCTGAGACACCTGCCAAACACACGGCCCGAGGCTCCGTGCCAAGCGAGAAAAGAAAACGAGAGCGAGACCCGAGGGGCGCGGAGGTAGCACACAGCCATTCAAGCTGACGGTGCAGGCAGGGAAGGTGTCTCAAAGCTATCGCCGTGACAGGCACGCCGAGGAATAGAAGACGTTTGGGAGCTTCACACGGCCGCAAAATACATAAGGAAACCTGTCATGCAATCCCAAAGCACTTCAATTCAGCCATTTATTCCAGCCAGCCAATCAGCTAACAGGCCAAAAAATATTATTCAGCCACCAGGCTTTTCAGTATATAGGAATGGACCTGCCTCACTATAAACACAACAAACCATCCTGCCGACCAATCAAACACATAGGAGAGGCTATTTACACCTGCCTAATCAGCGTACCTACCAATCATCTATCCGCAAGCTAATCATCCACCAATTCAGCCACAAATCCATCCATTGGGCCATACATCCATCCAGATACCCATCCTACAGAACACTCAACTATCTCTTCATCCACAAATCCATCCATTGGGCCATACATCCATCCAGATACCCATCCTACAGAACACTCAACTATCTCTTCATCCACAAATCCATCCATTGGGCCATACATCCATCCAGATACCCATCCTACAGAACACTCAACTATCTCTTCATCCACAAATCCATCCATTGGGCCATACATCCATCCAGATACCCATCCTACAGAACACTCAACTATCTCTTCATCCACAAATCCAGTTATCTAGCCAAGTCATCCTCCAGTCAATACAGTTATCATCCAAACTGACACAATAAACCAGCCAGCCAGCCAACCAGCCAGTCAGCCAGACAGCCAGCCAGCCAGACAACTAGGCAGGCAAGAGGACCGCCCCGCCAGACCATGCAGCAAGCGTACCTCAGTCGGGCTTTGAGGTCAAGGTGCCTTTTTCAAGCCTCCTCAACACCACCGAACTGGGCCGCCACCACCACCACCACCACCACTTCCACTTCCACTACCACCACTTCCACTACCACCACTTCCACCACCACTTCCACCACCACC
>JACEEZ010008467.1:237727-240227 GCA_016584305.1 Chionoecetes opilio | reverse complement strand
AGATGAAGTGCTTTTGTTGAATAACATAATGTAACAAACAGGACAGCCGTTCACTGCAGAATAGTAGAACAGAAGGGTAAATACGGTTAATCCATTAGGTACTATTCTGTCTGCATTCGTTTTGTTTACTACTAATAGTCCACCTCTTATGTCTTATTACTATTTTTTCCATTATGAAGAAATAAATGTGTCGTAAAGTTTGCTTTATTTCATGCACAAACATTATACTTCGCGTTTTAGTAAGTGTATTTGCTGATATCTATAAATATATTCTTTTCAGGGAGCCACGATACAGAATTTCCTTTTTTAATATACATAGCATCTGTTAGCCTTGGCCAGTCTCGTGAATATGTGAGAATAATAACGAATGTATGCCGGACAGGGTGCCATGGACCAAAACAAGGGTGCTGGACCGCCTGTCTTGGTATAGGAACTACTTGTAGAAGGAAGGGAGGCCTGAGACTCGACGCTTTAGAAATGATAATAATGATGATAGAAAACCAGGTGGTGGAGGAGGAGATAGAAAGTTGGTCATAACTCAATAAGAAAAAGAAATATATTGCGGCCTACATTTGCTCGTCTGCATTGTATTTGGTATATTTTTGTATCGTTCCTCAATGTATTGGCGTGGGAAGAGGGGCGGCGCGTTCCCAGTCCTCCCATGCAGTGAAGGACGCCCAGTGAAAATGTAATTACACCTGTGACCTAATTGATCGTTTATGTACACTCTGAAGTTGGAGCTGTTTTCGTCGTTGTTTTTGTTAGTAGTGTTGTTTTTATGCCTCAGTAAATGTAAACCGTGTGGTGACTCGCTATATTCTTACTGGTTTTTTTGTTTTACAATTCTCTTTCCATTTGCTCCCCAGGATGATATGGACTATTATGATATTACACTCGCATATACATACACCTCACACACAGTACAATGGACACACTATAAAAAATATATAGTAGCCTACTCAGTCACATCCTTGACACATACACAAAAAAACCTCCCAGAAGCCAATTAAACCCAACCACAAAATGTCAAGAATGTATACACCAAACACTTCCATATACATACCTGGGTGTAGGGTCGTGCGTTGCAATGATTCAAATATTCATGAACTTCGACAAATGACGCAAAATTTATTTCAATATAATATCTTGTTAATCCATCCTTCCCCTTCACGTTTTCCCCCCACCACCTCCTCTCTCCCCCTCCCTCCAACCCTGCTCCCTGTGCGTTTCTTCCCAGCGCCCTCTCCTCCCTGCCGCTCCACTCTTCGTCCCCCTCCTTACTCCCCCCTGTTGCCCTGCCTCACTCCTCTCCCCCAACCTCATCTCCAGACACTCACGCACTGCCCCTGCCTCACACTCCATTACTCATACACCCCATCTATACACGATTTACCTTCCCTATACTTTTCGCCCTGCCACAAAAGGGATCGTGTCATATACATTTCAACAAGCGCCCGTTTCACACCTGTAGCTTTCCCCACCTGCCCTACTTCCGCCGCGCTCACTCACGCATTCCATTGTTAACATATCCTGTGTTCCGGTCTATTAACTATACCAGAGGTTTCGCTATAGTCTTGTAACGTGTGCACTTTTATATTTTATTTTTTCACTCTCTTGATTCGCCGCTCTATTTCACTTGGCATGATTCATTATTTTTAGATTTACGAGAGTTTCCATCAGACTTTCCTCACTTTAAAAAAATATTATTTACTGTCGCCTCATCTCCAGGTAAATAAAAATGATGATAAGTATAATGTACATATATTCTTGTCTGCCTTCTTCGCATTGCTATCTGTATGCATTAAGTCTTAAGTGGCCGATATATTTTCATCTTCTTAACGTATTTTACAATCTGCCACCGCGTTATGTATGCGAAACTGTAAATTTGAGTCTGGTAGATAGTTTTTCGTACCTCACCGCGGCACTATGTTAAGATGAAAGAAAGGAAACACACACACACACACACACACACACACACACACACACACACACACACACACACACACACACACACACACACACACACACATACACACACACACACACACACACTGCCGTCACCTAAAAGAACCGTCACCCATCCCAATAACACATTCCAAACTTAACGCTCCGTCACTTTTCCGTCGCATCAATTTTCTTCTCCATCTCCCCGCCACCTTCCCCACCCATCTCCCCTATCCATCTCCCCGTCTCATTCCCCACCCATCTCCCCGCCACCTCTATCAGTACATCGAGGCTCTGAGTGTTGGGGTGGCGGGGAGGGGCATTTGGGGGGTTGGGGGAGGGGTTGGGGGCAGGAGGGGGAGGAGGGAAAGGTGAAGAAACAACTCGAGGAAGGAAGGCAACAAGGCAACAACAGTGAAGGAAAGTGAGAGGTTTGGTTGCACCAGCGTTCCCTGTCTCCACCATGGTTACGCACGCGCGCGCACCCACACACACACACACACATACAACACACACACACACACACACACACACACACACACACACACACACACAC
>JACEEZ010008467.1:225227-227727 GCA_016584305.1 Chionoecetes opilio | reverse complement strand
AGTAGTAGTAGTAGTAGTAGTAGTAGTAGTAGTAGTAGTAGTAGTAGTAGTAGTAGTAGTAGTAGTAGTAGTAGTAGTAGTAGTAGTAGTAGTAGTAGTTGTTGTTGTTGTAGAGGTGGTGGTGGTAAGCTGAAATAAAGGAAGAGGAGGAAAAGAGGGAAAAGGGATGAAAAGAGTGTGAGAGGAATCAGTGACAACAAAAGAAATCGGAAAAAGAAAAGATAATACCATAATAAATATAATCAAAAATATTAATAAAACCCATGTGTGCACGCAAGGAAAAACAATGAAGAAAGAATTCCAAGTCTGGAAGAAAAAGGAGGAATTGGCATGGAGAAATTGTATTAAAAGAAGGAATCAGGAAATGAATATTAATCCTGACCTCACCAACATGTTTATCCTTTACAAAACAAGACAATTTATGTTTTTATATTTTAATACTTTTTTTGTGAAGTTACCTGGAGGAAGAGGAGGAGGGAAAGAACTAGATTAAGAACAAGAAGAAATTTGACGAAAAATAAATATAATACAGATGAAAACAGTCTAAGCAACAAAGAAAGAAATATTAAGAAGCGTGAATGAAGATTGGAGTAAGAGGAGGATGAGTAGCATGAGAATGAGAATGATGATGAGGAGGAGGAGGAACAGGAGGAGGAGGGGGGGAGGAGGAGGAGGAGGAGGAGGAGGGGAGGAGGAGGAGGAGGAGGAGGAGGAGGAGGAGGAGGAGGAGGAGGAGGAGGAGATACAATAGATATTTACGCCAAAAAAACTTTGTGATGTTACTAGTATATTGAAAACCACCACTTCTACCACTACTACCACCACCACCACATCTTTTACCAGCATGAGACGGCCGTTTTACTTTCAGCCTTCGACCTACAAGCGGGACGTTGAACCCACGAAAGGCATTGACACACAATCGGCGGGAGTAGGGCGAGGGAGGGGAGGGGGTGGCGCAGGAGGAGGGAGAGGAGAGGAAGAGGAGGAGAGACAGAGGGAGTAGGAAGGGTAGGTAGAGTGTAGAGCGGAACGAGTGGAGAGGAGGAGGATGAGGAACACAAAGGAACACAAAGGAAGAACACACAATAACAAAAATGTTGGTCCTATCAAGGATGCTTATGATAAACTATACTATCTTGTCTACAGAGATAGAATAGCAAAGGCGACGGTTCCTCCCCACCCTCCTATCCCTACATACGGGAATACAGGTGATAAAGAAAGACTAAGCAGCATGATACATTTGTACGGGAGACTTTATAAGAACAAGATGGAAACAAATCTCACCACTACTGCTACTACTACCCAGACCGAACAACTCCTTAAAAGCTACATTTCGTTGATAATTTTGGAGATTCTATTGCGATGACAGATAATACACCAGTTCTTGATTGAAGTTGAAGTAATCATTTAATCTGCTCTTGAATGTCATAAGTGTACTGTCAACGATATAGGGGGGTAGAGCATTGCAGACGTTGACGAGCCGTTTAGAGAAGAATTGTTTGGCTTCGCTTAAGGAAATCTTTAACCAACTATCTTAAAACGGTGACATCTTCTTGGTACACTTTGATCGATCAACTGTCATGTAATCTTCTACACTGGTATGAGCAACACCTGTCAATATTTTGAATACTTCTACTATATACATTATTTGTTTTGATTGGCTGGATACATTTTATTCTGTAAGTCTTTCTTCGCAAGGACATATTTCTTAGCCTGGAATCAATTTTGTAATTCTACATTGTACTCTCTTCAACTTATCTACTACGTCTTTTTCTGTACGAAGGGGACCAAAATTGTCCGCAGTACTCGAGATGGGTCGAACCAGCAAATTACAGTTTTGATATGACACTTATGTTTTCTGTCTTTTTCGAAAGCACGACCAATGAAACCTATCAATATGTTACCGGTTTAAACTACCTCTGAACAATGCTGACTGGGCTTTAAATCACTTGATATTATAATTCCAAATTCCTCTTCCATATTCACTGCATAAAGGCGTTGGCCATATATTCAATACTAAACGCGATCGTTATTCCATCTAACGTACACTCTAATAATACTTTGTAATTATCAACATTAAATTTCATTTGTGGCTCGTTGACCCAACAAGCTAATCGATCTAAATCCAACTGCATGAACAGGTACATACCAGGAGACCCGTCGGTCTATAACGAGGGTATCTGCTGAAATACCTACAACTACCATCAAACTACATGTAATAGACCAGGATAGCAAAGAACCTCCTCCCAGCCCCCTCCTCCCCCTAGCGACATGCTGGCAGGAAACTATAGGAAAATAGCACAGAGGACGAGCAGGGAAGGAGGAAGGGACTGAAGAGTGGATAAGAGGGAAGGCGATGATGACGAGGGGGGGGAGAGAGGATGAGGAAGAATAGCAGGTGTAGAAGACATAGACAGAGAGAGAGAGAGAGAGAGAGAGAGAGAGAGAGAGAGAGAGAGAGAGAGAGAGAGAGAGAGAGAGAGAGAGAGAGAGAGAGAGA
>JACEEZ010008467.1:217727-220227 GCA_016584305.1 Chionoecetes opilio | reverse complement strand
ACACCCCGCCTCGTAACCCTCCAAGACCTAACGCAGCGACTCCTAACGCAATAACAAATGATGAATAGGTTTGTACTGCAGGACAACAGGTGACGTTTTAAAGTGAGGGACAATGGTGTGGGTGCAGGCGTGGTGTGAGTGCGCAGCCTTGAGGAAGTTGGCGCCAGGGCGACACGCGTGTGGGCGGTCGTCGGTCACTGACCCTCCGCACCACTGACACACATACGCACCCGGGGTTTTACTTTCGTCGCGTGGTGGTTGTACCCGAGCCTGGCATCCGTCAGCTCCCCAGTCCCCCGCCACCAGCACCTCAGCTGCTCCCCCAGGCTTTCCCGCGGACAACACTTTCTCTACCCTCTCTTCCCGCCCTTCTCCACCCCAGCCTCACACACGCTCGAAGTATAAGCTTGTGGTAAAGGCGTGAGGGTCGCATCTATGGCTCCCCTTCATCAACATCTACCTCGAGAAACTGTTCCCTCACCCCGACCCTTTAGTGCCCAGACCAAGTCATGACGTCAGCAAAATGTCCTCTGGGGTGCGGCGTGTGCACCGAGCGTAGTAATGGAGAGGAAAGTGTAAACACACGCACGCGCGCACACACACACACACACACACACACACACACACACACACACACACACACACACACATGGGTACTCTGTAGTGTAGGGGAAGCACGCTCGGTTCACAACCGAGAAGTCCCGGGTTCGATCCCCGGGCGGAGCGGAAACATATGGGCTGTTTCCTTAAAACCCGAGCCCCTGTCCACCCAGCAGTGAATGGGTACCGGGTGTTAGCCGGGGTTTGTGACCTGCTCCCCGGGGTGCTGGCTTCGGCCAAAAAAACTAAGCACTAAGGATGAATGATAAAAATGTTGATATGGAGACGGGGCCATACGAGCGTTGTTCTGGCCCTGTAAAATACAACTAGATGAATACACACACACACACACACACACACACACACACACACACACACACACATCTTTTGTACAACAAGTGTTGTCCCGGGGATTTTTCACTGACAAATTCGTGTGGTTACTGTCCCCCTTGAGCAAGGGAATGGGAATGAGTGGTGTGTGAGGTCCCAGAATTACCCAAAGATCGGTAATTATGAGCTCCAAGCTCGCACCAGGAGGGTGAAACGGGCGATCGCAAATCCGACTCGCGTGGACAAGACCATGGGTGAATAACACAAGTACAGTAATTAACAAATAACACGGGAAAAGTTACGGCGACAGCGGCGACATTAATCAGACGCGTTAATAAGGAACACTGCGAGGTTGCGTGATTGGTTGTCTCCTGGGCAGCGCGGAGTGAGGGAGGGAGGAAGGGAGGGAGGGGAAAGGAAGGAGGAAAGGGTGGTGGTGGGTGGGTACTCTCGAGGGAATTCCAGTGTATGGCAAAAACATAATGAGTTATACGGCGGATACCCGCCGTATCCCCGTTGCATCACGTTACTGTGACCCGTAACGCCGTGACTAACTTCCTCATTGTGCTTTTGGTCCTCCCATACACCCTTTGTTGCCAGGGACACGCCGCCCACGCTGACCTTTGCTTCAACAATGAAATACTTACAATGGCCGAAAAAAAAGTATCAACCTTCGAGTTCACTAATTAATTTCCATTGGTACGTTTACTGCATGTTTTCACTTTCATAGAGGACATCACCCTCCCGACCTTCCAGTGAAACCTGGGGAAGTCCCGCCTCGCCCCGCCCTCCTGGCGATAGGAGCACCAAGGTGAGCCAGGTCAAGATGGGTCACGGGAGACAAGGGAGGTCACGAGACGTGTGATCAGCTGCTTCACGACTATTACTATAGATATAATTGTTCTTTTTATCATGATATGTCTCAGTTGTAAAAAAAATATTGTACAGAACGTTGAAAGGCCCCGCTGTCACCAACAGTCAGGTGGCGGGCTGGGACACTCCTGTCTGATGACGGACACATTACTGCAGCAGTACTCACCGGGCCGGCGATGGGGAAGAGAACACGCGAGGGTAATGCCACGCACTCACCTGAAAACAAAGACACAAATATTAGTAAGATATTCCTGTCTAGATATGGTTCAGGTATTGTTTAATTACAAGATTAGTTATTGTTTAATATTGTTCAATTGTAACAGGCTGGAGAATCTTTTCCTCCTGGCGCGCGGGGAAACAAACCTAGAAAAGTCTACGGTGTCTATGTACCATGTTTCACTACCTCCAGTTTAACGCACTCCTGCACTTTTCCCTCGGGCAGAACTACCTTATATTACCTGATTTCCCTAAGTCTCATATATCCTATACGGCTGTTTATCTGCTCTATACACACATGCACGCCTATGTTAGGAGCTAGGTAGAAACAGCGAAGAATTTGTGGTTTCGAATATTTTTCTTTTTATTTTGGTAACCTTTCCAATATCTACAATATAATTTCTTCTTTTTCAGATGTTGGCTATGTTATCAATTTATTTCCTCTGTATGACTAAAGTAAATCAGAATCTTACCTCAACGT
>JACEEZ010008467.1:202727-212727 GCA_016584305.1 Chionoecetes opilio | reverse complement strand
AATTGTGGATCCCTTCGGTACGACATCACAACATGGCAAGGAAGAGGAGGGAAGGATGAAGGGTGAGATGGAGGAAGGAAGGGAAAGAGAGAGAGAAGGAAGACTGAGGCAGGTATAAGGGGGGAGGGATGTATAGGAGATGAGTCAAGGTCTTTTTAACACCACCAGCTTAACCTTTGGAAGCAGGGTTGCCTAAAAATATTACGTACAGATCATGTACAGAGGTTTATAAATCTCTCTCTCTCTCTCTCCCTCTCTCCTCTTCTCTCTCTCTCCTCTCTCTCTCTCTCTCTCTCGTCTCTCTCTCCTCTCTCCTCTCTCTTCTCTTCTCTCTCTCTCTCGCTCTCTCTCCCCCTTCTCTCTCTCTCTCTCTCTCTCTCTCTCTCTCTCTCTCTCTCTCTCTTTCTTTCTTTTGTGCGTTTTGACGCTTGCCAACTATAATCACTAATTTATCTCATTTTCTTTATCACTACCTTCCCCTTTCGCTTGTTTTCCTCCTCCTCCTCCTCCTCCTCCTCCTCCTCCTCCTCCTCCTCCTCCTCCTCCTCCTCCTCCTCCTCCTCCTCCTCCTCCTCCTCCTTCTGCTCCTCCTCCTCCTGCCATCCTTTCTTCCACTCATTACCGCCTTTGAAATTGCTATCAAGTGGATTTAGCAAACTTCGCACCAACGAGGGGTGAAAGGAGGGGAATTAAAGGGCCTGACTGAGGGGAAGCGAGGAAAGAGGGGAAGGAGAGGTGTTGGCCTGAGGGAAAGGGGTAAGGTTGGGTGTTGAAGAGAGGGAGGGATAGTGGTGGGGGTTAAGGGTGGGGGTGGCGTGACGGTGAAAAAGTTATAGTGGAGAGAGAGAGAGAGAGAGAGAGAGAGAGAGAGAGAGAGAGAGAGAGAGAGAGAGAGAGAGAGAGAGAGAGAGAGAGAGAGAGAGAGAGAGAGAGAGAGAGAGAGAGAGAGAGAGAGAGAGAGAGAGAGAGAGAGAGAGAGAGAGAGAGAGAGAGAGAGAGAGGCAGGCAGACAGACAGACAGACAGACAGATATAGACACATACAGAGACACAAACAGACAGACAAACAGACAGACAGATATAGACACATACAGAGACACAAACAGACAGACAAACAGACAGACAGACAGATATAGACACATACAGAGACACAAACAGGCAGACAAACAGACAGACAGATATAGACACATACAGAGACACAAACAGGCAGACAAACAGACAGACAGATATAGACACATACAGAGACACAAACAGACAGACAAACAGACAGACAGACAGACGATTACAGATGCAAAAACGATGGTCAAAAAAGAAATTAATTAATAAAGTCATGAAAAGGAGGTGGAGGAAGAATAAGAGAAGGTGGAGGAAAAAAGAAGAGGGAAAAGAAGATCAGTCAAAAAGTTTAAAAAAGAGGGAAAACTGTGGCCAGAAGGGGACGAGGAAGGGGAAATGAAGGAGAATAAGGACAAAAAAAGCAAGAAACAACGAGTAGAAAACAAGAAAGAACAATAATAAGAACAAGAATATGAACAAAAAGGAAAAAAATGAAAAATTAAGTAAAGGAATGCAGGAAGAACAGGAAGATCTAAAAGACTATGAAAAAGACTAAAAAAAATGGTGAAAATTTTGAAGAACATAAAAAAACGAACGATAAGATGATTAGATGATTAAACAAAAAGACTGAGGAGATGAAATAGAAAGTGAGGTAAGTACGGAAGGAGAGAGGAGGGTCTAAAAAAGAACAGGAGGAAGAAGAGGAGGAGGAAGAGGAAGAGTGCAGCGTCGGGGTGGCTTGCTCAGCTATTGATCTCAGGCGCGAAGGTCAATGCCAGGAGGAGAATGACCTGACTGCCCCGCCCACTCGCCATGACCACCCGCCCCCCCCCCCGCCCACCCCACCCCCTGCACACACACCCCGCCCCCCTGCACACACACCGCACACCCACACCCACGCACATTTTTGCTACTTAAGAATACCAAACCAGGCCTTACCATTTCTACCTATCCACCCAAACGCCCACTAATTTTTTATTCAGAGACTATTGTAATCAAGAGGAAACCCGCCCATATACACTAATGCTACCCTTTTTTCCTCCTCCTCTTCCTCTTCCTCCTGTCTGACTCTCATTCACTCCACTTTCATTTTCAACAATATATTTCATCCCATTCTTCTCCTCCTCCTCTTTCTCTTCCTATCTGACTCACATTTACACCACTTTCATTTTCAACCAATATATGTCATCTTCTCCTTTTCCTCTTCTTCTTCCTCCCCCTCCTCCTCCTTATTCTCTACCATCGTCAGGATATAAAATAAGAGAGTTCGTCGGGTCCTGGAACACTGGGACCACACGACACGGGTCTCGTCAAGTGGAAGAGGCGCCTGTATTTATTATATATACGTGGAAGTATGGAGGTCGTAATAATATCTCTGTGTTTGGATGGGTATATGTATGTGAGCACGCCATTCTACCTCTTCCTTCTGTGTCTCCTTCCTGTATTTCTCCCTTCTGCCCCCAGACTATACGTGAATCAACTGTCTGGACCCACCGCCGTACCCTTCCTGTCTGTCCCATCGCCTTCCCCTCCCCTTCCTTGTCTTCCCCTTTCCACACACACACACACACACTTTCCTTTTTTGTCGCGTCAATACATCCATTTATCGTGCTGAGTCTCCACCTCTTCCTTCTTTCTTTCCCTTTCTTCATTCCACTTTCACTTTTCTTCACAATTCCTTTTCCCCATCCCCTCTATTTCTCGATCTACCTGTCTAGACCCTCCCCCCTATCTCCTCTCTTTTTCTCTCTGGTGAGGGATAAGCCCCCTTCCCCTTCCCCTCCCGTCCATTCTGCCACGGCCCTACACCCAGTATTAAAGGTTTAGTTTTGCCGTAAAAGAGTACGCAAGAAGAAAGGGAAAGGAGGAGAAGGAAGAGAAGGAGGAGGCGGAGGAGGAGGAGGAGGAGGAGGAGGAGGGAAGGAGGAGGAGGAGGAGGAGAGGAGGAGGAGGAGGAGGAGAGAGGAGAGGAGGAGGAGAGGAGGAGGGTAGGAGGAGGAGGAGAGGAGGAGAGGAGGAGGGGAGGAGGGAGGAGGGAGAGAAGGAGGTAGGAGGAAAAAGGAGGAACTAGAAGTAGAAGAGAGAGTAGAAGAGAGAGGTGGAGAGGTGGAGAAACTTAAATGCAGTTCCTTGTGCTGCCTTAATAACGTTTGAACTCAACAATAGAAAAAGTGAAGAAAGGTGTGCGAGGGAGAAAAATTAAAGGTAGGAAGGGAGGATTGCGAACTGTGTCGTGTGTGGTGGGGGGGGTTTTTGTATGTATGTTGTGTGTGGTTGTGTGTGTGTTGTGTGTGTCTCTTGTTGTGTGTGTGTGTGTGTGTGTTGTGTGTGTGTGTGTGTGTGTGTGTGTTGTGTGTGTTTTGTGTGTGTGTGTTGGTGTGCTCCCCTTATAAATGCCCACAGGCATGAGTCTGTCTTTGACAGGGGGAAAAAAAATTGCGACTCCCACACAACACCCCACACACCCACACACACACACACACACACACCCCACACACACACACACAACCACACACACACACCACACACACCCCACACACACACACACAAAAACACAACACACACACACACACACCAAAACACACACAAACCCCCCGAGGCTTTTGAGGGTAAAAAGTTTTTTTTTTCGGACCCCAGCTTAAGTAAACTTCAGCTTCGCCCCCAAACACCTAAACAATTTTATTTTCCCTTTTGCCTCGGGGAAATAGCGTACTCTCCTCTCTTTTCTCTCCCCTCTCCCTCTCTCCTTCTCTTCTCTCCTCTTCTCATCTCTCTCTCTCTCTCTTCTCTCTTTCCCCTTTTTCCCTCCCCTCCTCTCTCTCCTCTTTTCTCTCTCTCTCGGGCCCCCTCTCTTCTCTCCCCCCTTTCCTTCTCTCCTCTTTTCCCCTTCTCTCTTCTTCCTTTTCCCCTCTCTCTCTCCTCTCCTCTCCTCCCCCTTTTCTCTCTCTCTCTCTCCCCCCCCTTTTGGACAAAAACCTTTCCCCCATAAAATGGAAACCTGAGAAAAAGGGTTTGGACATCTAAAAGCACGCCCCCCTATGACCCCTGAGGGACACACAAAAAACCCAAAAAACACACACACACACACACACACACACACACACACACACACAAAACACACCACACACACACACACACCCCCCCCTTTCAAACATTATTGTCATTTTTTCTTTTATCTTTATTGTTTTTTGGGTCATCATTATTCTTTTTGGGTTTTTATAATTTTTTTTATCATTCGGATTCGTCGGGCCTTCCCACGCCAGATTCCTGTTCATTCGGCACAAACTAGACCCCGGAGCCAAAGCAGAATTGTGCCCTTTCAAAAACAGGGCGGGAGCTGAGGGTTTGGAAAACCCTTTCCCATTCAATTGTGTGTGTGTGGTGTTTTGTGTGGTGTGTGTGTTTTTGTGTGTGTGTGTGTGGTGTGTGGTGTGTGTGTGTGTGGGGGTGCGTCCCGTACGTGGGGTGTGTTTTGTGTGTGTTGTGTTGTGTGTGTGTGTGTGTGTGTGTGTTGTGTGTGTGGTTGTGTGTCCGTGTGTGTGTGTTTTTGCGAGTATGTGGTGTGTGTGTTGTGGTGTGGGGCGGTTTTGTTGTGGGGTGTGTGGTGGTGTGTTGTGTTTTTTGGTGTGTGTGTGTGGGGGTTGTGTGTGTGAAAGGGCCAAAAAAAAATAAAGAATTATTTTTTCACATATCTTTCAATAAATGCAAACTCAGTTGTTTGGAGGACACTCATTTGTATGAAATCAATATGATTATCATTATTGTCATTATCATTTCCCGGGATCATTTTAAATTTTATTTTTAAATTATCATGATCGTTTTAAATTATGGTTTTAAAACCAATATTCATCAATAAATCTTTGGGGGGCCTACCCCCGTGGGGGCGAAATCGCCTCCCCCCACCCTACGTGGGCCCCCCCCCGGGGCCCACCACCCCCGGCCCCCCATGCAGCCTTCCTTCCCATACTAAGCAGCTCTCGACTCAACTCGACCAAGCAACTCTCTATTACCAATATTGCCATCATCATACTCATTATTTTCATTATCATTACTGCCAGTATCACTATCATTATCGTTATAATCGTAATTATTATCATCATCTCTAGTAGTAGTATTTATATTATTATCATTATCATCATCATTATAATCATTATCATTATTTTTATGATCCCCTTTTTACATTATCATTATCCCTTTAATTTCCCCCCGTAATAACCAGGGTAACAGTAACGATAACAAGGGCCAAAGGTAAATAAAATCAAAACCACCCAACACCAAACACAAAAGCCAAAAAGCGTTTCTTCACCAAAGCCAGTAAAGGGGAAAGAATTTTTTACCCTCCTGTTTTTACTCTCCTTTTTTTTTTGGTTGGGGCCCCTTTTTCCTCCCCTTCCTTCCCTCCTTCCTCCCCTCCTTCCTTCCCTCCTTTCCCCTTCTTTTCCAAACCCGGGGGGGGGACAAAATTAAATGGGGGCGGGGCAAAGGGGGTCCCCCAACGTCGTTTCCTGGGTTTAAATGGTTTCCCCGGTTCCGTCCTCCCCCCTTTCCTCCTTTCCCCCTCCTCCTCCCCCCTCCTCCTCCTCCTCCTCCTCCTCCCTCCCTTCCTCTTTTTTCTCTTCCTCCTTCCTTCCTCCTCCTCCCCTTTCCTCCAACCCTCCTCCAACCTCCTCCCCCCTCTTTCCTTGGTTATTATTTATTTGGGGGAAAAAGGGGGAGTGGAAGGACCAAACGGGGCGGAAGGGGAAGGGGGAGGGGGGAGGGGGGAAAGGGGGGGGGGCCTTAAAGTGAGGCAATTTTGGGTTTTTAAAAGGGGGCGGGGGCAAAAAAGGCCAATAACCCGAGGGAAAAGCCCGGCGGGCGAGACGGGGCCAAAAAATTCCTTCTCTCCTCCTCTCTCTTTTCTCTTTTCTTCTCTCTCTCTCCTTTTCTCTCTCTCCTCCCTCTTCTCTTTCTCTCTCTCTCTCTCTCTCTCTCTCATCTCTCCTTTTTAACTACTTTAAATTTTCCAAAACGTGGGAAGTGAAAAGGGTTTTCCCTTTAGGGGGTTGGAAAAAAAAAAATTTAAAAGAAAAGGGAGAGAGAAAAGAAAGAAGGCTTAAAAAAGAGAAGGGAGAGGAAATTAGAAGGGAAAAGGAAAAGAGAGGAGAGAGGAGAGAGAGAGAGAGGAGAGGAAAAAAAAGAGAGAGACCCAAATTAAGAGAGAGAGAGAGGGGAAGGGGGGGTTTATAGCTTTTTCTGCATGTATCATCGCCCCTTTTTTTATCTATCCTTCTTTTTCATTTTTTTCATCAAGGGGAAAGAAAATGTAATTTAAAGAGGGGGGGAGGGAAAAGGGAAAGGGGAAGGGGGGGAAGGGGGGGGGGAGGGAGGGGGGGGAAGGAAGGGGGGGGCAGGGAAAGATGGGAAAAATGGAGGGAGGAATTTTGGGGGGCCAAAAAGAAGAAGAGGAAGGTTTAGGCCTAGGGTTTTTGGGCCTTTTTTTCGTCCCCTCTTCTTCTTGCCCCTTCCGCCTCCTTCCTTTTTACCTCCTTTCTCTTTCCTTTTTTCCTCCTCCCTCCCCCCTCCCCCCTCTTCTTTTCCCCCTCCTTTTTCCCCCTCCTCCCTTTTCCTCCTTCCTTCCTCCCTCCCCCTCCTCCTCCCCTCCTCCTCCTCCCCCTCCTCCTCTCCCCTTCCCGGGCCTCTTCCTTTCCCCCTTCCCCCCCTTTTAAAAGGGGGGAAGGGGCGGAAGGGGAAACAATGGAAGATGGAAAAAAAAAGGGGGGGAAAAAGGGCGGGAAAAAAGGGGGGAAATTGGAACCACAAAAAAAAAAAAATATATATAAAAAATAAAAGGAAAGGGGGTTCAGGAAAGGGATTTTTCCAAACCGTCTTTCCCAATAAATTATATGAAAAAAAAATAGAATCACATGATGGGGTCCCCTTTTCTCTCCCCCTCCCCTCCTCTTTTCTCTCTCCCCCCTCTCCCCTCTTCTCCCCTCCCCCTCCCCCTCCCCTCTCTAATTTTTTTCTCGTTCCCCCCCTTAATTTCCACCTTTCCTCCTCTCCTTTTTCCCTTTCTTTTTCCCTTCCTCTTTCCCTTTTCCCTTCCTCCAATTTTTTTAGTGTACAGTTTTCCCTTTTTAAAACGTCATCATTCCGGGCCCTTAACCCGTAAGAAATTTATTTGGCCTTCAATTATAAAGCGCAGTTTAAAACCTTTCCTATTATGTTTTTTCCGGTTCTCCGGGGAAGACAATGGGGGTTTGGGGCTCAATAAAAAATTAATAATGTCAGACTACCCCGACTGTTTCTCGTGTCTTTTAAACAATATTTTCCCCGGGGGGCTTAAATTTATCTTTTTCCTGCTATACCCACCAATCCTCTTTTCCTCCTCCCTCCTCTTCCCTATCCACCTCTTTTTATTCTCCTCTTTTTTCTTTTTTTTCCCTTTCCCTTATGTTTTTTTTCCGAAAAGATTTTTTATTTTGTTTCTTTATTTTTTGTATGTGTATTTTATGTCCCTTGTAGTTTGGCCAAATTAAACAACCCTTTTTTTAGAGTAGTAGAAAATAGTAGTAGTAGTTTGTAAGTTTTAAATAGTAGTAGTAGTAGTATTAGTAGGGAGTTTGTATATAGTAGAAGAAGAAAGAAGAAAAAAAGAAGAGTAGCAGTAGTAGTAGTTTTTGTTGTTGGGTTTCTGTGTAAAAAAAGCAGTAGTATTTGTATAGTAGTTTGTAGTAGTAGTAGTAGTATAGTATTAGTAGTAGTAGTAGGGAGTAGTAGTGAGTATAGTAGTAGTAGTAGTAGTAGTAGTAGTAATAGTAGAGTTTTTTGGGTTTTCCCAAATTTCGTGGGGATTGTTATAGTTATTCCTGCAGCTTTTTGGGATTAAGTGTTTTTGTGATACTCTTTTTTTTTTCCCAATGCTTCTAATATTGTGTGGTGTGTGTGTGTTTTGTGGGGTGTGTTGTGTTTTTGTGGTGTGTGGTGTGTGTGTGTGTGGTGTGGGGTGTTGTGTGGGGGGTGTGGTGTGGGGGTTGTGGTTGTGTGTGTGTGTGTGGGGTGTGTGGTTGGGGGGGGGGGGGGGGGGGGAAAGAGAGGGAAAAGAGGGGAGAGAGGAAAAAAGAGAAGAGAGAGGGGAGGAAAAAGAGAGAGGGGAAGGGGAGAGAAGAGAGAGAGAAGAGGAAAAAGAGAGAGAGAGAGAGAGAATCAAGAAAAAAAAACAAAAAGGCCCGAAGAAAACAAAAAAATAATTTTCACAGACCCCCGGGGGGGGGAAAAAAAAAAAAAAAATGAAAATGTGAAAAAAAGAAAATAACCCAATACAAAAAATGAAAGACAGAAAGAAAAGAAAAGAGAAGATAGAAAGGAAACTTGTGTTGTGAGTCAGTGGTTTTATTTCCCCCCATGCAAAACACCCAGGTGTGGGGTGGGGTGTTTGTGTGTGTGGTGTGTGTGTGGGTGTGTGTGTGGGTGTGTGTGTGTGTTTTGGTTTTTGGGTGTTGCGCGCGGGGGGGCCCCGGGGGGGTGTGTGTGCGTGTGTGTGTGTGTGTGTGTGTGTGTGTGGTGTGTGTTGTGTGTGTGTTGTGTGGTGTTGGGGCATGGGGGAAATCCCAGAATAGGTAAACCCGGGGTCTTTTTCCCCTGGATCGATAACCTGGAAGAGAGAGTACTGGGAGGCAAGGACGGAGGGAGGGAGGAAGGGAAAGGGAGAGGGTGGGGAGAAAATAAAGGGGGAGAGGGGGGGGAAAAACCCACAGCAAGCAAGCCCCAGGGAAGCGGGGGAAAAGGGGAGGGGAGAGTGAGGAGAGGGGAGAGAGAAAAGGAGAAAGAGAGAAGAAAAAGAGGGGAGAAGAGAAAAAAAGGGGAAAAAAAGAGAGAGAGGAGAAAGAGGGGAGAAAGAGAGAGGAGAGAAAAGAGTAAACAAGGGAAAGGGGGGGGAAGGGAGCCTGAAAATTGTGGGGGGAAAGGGGAAACACAAACCCCCCCATGTACTGCCGGCCCTGGTAAACTCCAGGGCGTGGGGGGGCAGGAGGAGGTGTCAGGTTCCCTCCATGGTACTCTTTGATGCACTCGATGCTTTCCTCCCTCCCTCTGCCTCCCTTTCCCTCCCTCACTCCCTCCCGGCGTGCGTGTGTGCGTGCGTGCGCATCGCCTCCTGCTACCCTTGCACGCCACAGCTAGAAAGTCAGTGACATGCGCGCACAGCCACCGAAAGGGGTAAAACATAAACCCCAAACACAAACAAACACCCCAAACACACCAAAACCCCCCCCACACCAAACCCCACCCCACACACACCCCAAAACACACACCAAAACACCACACCCCACAAAACACACCCCACACACACAAAACCACACATACACACATTTTGGCCCCCCCCTGACGCCCGGGGATTTTTCATTTACAAAATGTGGGGGGTTTTCTATCAAACCCCTTTAGCCAAAGGGGTGGGGTGGGGGGTGTCGTGTGTAAAGGGCCCCAGTTTTACCCAAGGGTCGGGGTTTACTATAAACTCCCAAGCCCCTATTCGGGAAAAGTAAAACTGGGGGATCGCCAATCCCCTCGCGTGGGCAAGACCAAAGGGTGAAATAAACGCGCCACACGTGCACACGCGCACATTTTTCGTTAGCCAATTTTTCTCTCTCTCTCTTCCCCTCTCCTCTCCCTTCTCCTCTTTTCTCTTTTTCTCTCTCTCTCTCTCTCTCTCTCTCTCTCTCTCCTCAATCTCTCCTCCCCTTTTCCTCTCCCCTCTCTTCTCCCCTCTCCGTCTCTCTCTCCTCTCTCCCCTCTCTCTCTTCCCCTCTTTTTGTTCTTTTTTTTCCTCCACCTCTCGTCTTCCTGCTCTTCCCCCCACCTCCTCCTCCTCCGCCTCGTCTCGTCGTTCTCTCTACTAACATCACTAAATCCATCACGAGGGCTATCGATCCCTGAGGTCACTGGGTGCTCGGGGTGATAGAGTC
>JACEEZ010008467.1:187727-195227 GCA_016584305.1 Chionoecetes opilio | reverse complement strand
TAAATTACGGCCGCTGAGTCTCGAGGTTTGAAGATATGATGGAATAAAAGATAAGCAGAGAAAGGCCAGGCCACGACCAGCAAATGTCAGACCAGGTCACCTCACCCCCCTCATTGTGGACTCTGCTCACACCTCCCCCATCACCCCCCAACCCCCCACGCCCACCCTCATGGTCACCCCTCCCTCGCTACATGTCTACCCACGTTGCCTCCCCCTCCATGAGCCACATCACCCACCCCAAGAGCCACATCCCGCTACACTGCCACCCACATACACTTTTTGCTTCATCTAATATTCTAATTGGAGAAGATAAAAATTTAGCTATGTAAAAGAAAGGAACACAAAGGAGGAGGCGGAGCATGGGAAATTGAAGTTATTTGTGAAGTCTGAAATGGAAAGTTCAGATATAATGATTATTTGCACAAACTTACGTCACCGACTTTACATATGTCTGTCTTTATGTCTATCTGATTGTCTGTCTGATTGTATGTATATCTGAATGTCTTTTTGTCAGTCTTATATTATTTTTGTTAGTCAGTTTTACATACAGACAGACAGATAAATAGATACAGATTGATAGATATAGATAGACTGACATATAGATAGATCGACACGCACATAATATATTGATAGGGATATAAAACACAAACACATACATACACACACAC
Source organism: Chionoecetes opilio (assembly GCA_016584305.1). Taxonomy (NCBI): domain Eukaryota; kingdom Metazoa; phylum Arthropoda; class Malacostraca; order Decapoda; family Majidae; genus Chionoecetes; species Chionoecetes opilio. The sequence continues at coordinate 194,559 of JACEEZ010008467.1, read as the reverse complement.
ACACACACAGACGCACACACACACACACACACACACACACACACACACACACACACACACACACACACACACACACACACACACACACACACACACAGACGCACACACACACACACACACACACACATACACACACACACACACACACACACACACACAGACGCACACACACACACACACACACACACACACACACACACACACACACACACACACACACACACACACACACCTGACAACATGTATCAGTTGCGCGACAAGTGAAGGAGGGAAACCGCAGAAGCAGCAGGTATACACACGGCAGAACAGGTCTCGTCCCTCCCTCAGGAGCCGGACGCCCATTACCATCTAAACAGACCAGCGATGCCACACACACAAACATGGCACAGCGTCCTGGGGGCACGGCAAGCGACTCGGCCACCCACCCAACCACACGCTCAGTATTGAAGAAAATAAGGAAGGAAAACAGAGAAACAGATCAAACACCGTCACTACCTCGAATAGATTACATGTTTACCTTGAAGAAAAAAATCATAAGGGTATAAAAAAAACTAGACATGAGGGATAATTATCGGGCAATGACATGATCCTCCTACGCCTGTTGCCTACCATGTCTATGTCTAGCCTTGTTTTTTGGCCTGTCTTTTGTCTGAATACAGGTGATTGTGTTGGTAGGCTATGTCCGCGTCTGTTATTATGTCCTTTTTTCCGTATTAGTTATGACGCACTTCTTCCTTTGTTATTTTTTTCTCCACTGTATCTACTTTATGTCTCTGCGTCCTATTTTTTGTCTCACTTGTGTCTACTTTGATATTTTCTTTATTTGTATGTGGTACGTCTTTCTGTCTATATATGTGTCTGCCGGTCTGTGTAAATGTCTGTCTGTCTGTCTATCTGTCTATAAGTGTTTGACTTTCCCCTCTTGCTGCGTCAGTCTCCATTTGCTTTTCTCTGTCTGTAGTCAATATATTTCTTGTATTGCGCTGTGTGTGTGTGTGTGTGTGTGTGTGTGTGTGTGTGTGTGTGTGTGTGTGTGTGTGTGTGTGTGTGTGTGTGTGTGTGTGTGTGTGTGTGTGTGTGTGTGTGTGTGTGTGTGTGTGTGTGTGTGTGTGTGTGTGTGTGTGTGTGTGTGTGTTTATGTATGTATGTATGTATGTGCTGAAAGACCTTAACTGGAGCTTGACTCGTTACTGTCCCCTAATTCATTTATATTTTGTTTTCTTTCCATTAACGTCTTCCATTAAAAGTCAACGATCATTTTTCCCCCTTCTTTCCTGTCACGCCTTTCTCTAACGTCAACAACAACACAAAAATATACCAGAGTAAAGATACCCTTCCTCGGGGCATGTAATAAGGCTACGCAGTGTTTATAATTGCACAGTCAATCAGGAAAAATAAATTAGCTAGAATAAATGAAGCAGAAAATGGGGCGAAAACAAGGGACAAAGAGTGAGAATACCTTGTTTGTGTATAACATTTTCGCTCAGTGTTCCAAATTACTACGTGCGATTGGGTTGGTATGTGTTATATTGTTTCGTTTTATTTTTTTATCAATTTGTAGTACGTATATTGGTTTTTTACCAGTGATATAGCTACATATAGGTGATGCCTGTCTCACCTCTCCTTGCACGTAACTTCATAACTTAGAGAGAGAGAGAGAGAGAGAGAGAGAGAGAGAGAGAGAGAGAGAGAGAGAGAGAGAGAGAGAGAGAGAGAGAGAGAGAGAGAGAGAGAGAGAGAGAGAGAGAGAGAGAGAGAGAGACGGCAAACACGGTGAGGACTTGAAATCCAATAAAGAAAAGCGCGGCAAATGATCCAAAGTGTTTTAGTACTCAAGAAATCGCGACAAAGAAATGTTTCGCACTCTATTTAAACAGATATATTTCTTTCTTCCTCGCCATTGTCAGTATTTAGTTATTTATTCAAGTCTTCCCGCTTCTATTATTCAGTGTAAATCCATCGCTGCTAAAATCCAATATATTGAAGCCACTTTAGTTCCCTCACACCTGTGCCTTAGAAACCTGCCCCAGCCCTTCCCCCCTGCTCCTCCATCCCTTTAGTCTTGTACTCTTCCTCCCTTTTTCACCCTTCTATACTTTTCCCTGTTCCTTTCCCTCTTCTCCCCTTCATCTCTCCATCCCCTCACACATTTCCCCTTTGTTCAGGCTTACTCATCTGTCTCTCCCCTTTCGTTATTCCCTCCTCGTCACCCTCATCACCTCCTATAAGTCCCTCTTCCCCTCACCTCCCCTCACTCCACGCAAACCTGCCTCCTTCTACCTCTCTCTTCCACACTCTCCTGCATGTTTCATCCACTTCAGCGTACCCTCTTCTCTCTCTCTCTCTCTCTCTCTCTCTCTCTCTCTCTCTCTCTCTCTCTCTCTCTCTCTCTCTCTCTCTCTCTCTCTCTCTCTCTCTCTCTCTCTCTCTCTCTCTCTCTCTCTCTCTCTCTCCAACTGACCAAGCCCCGTGGGTAATTTGACATGTCTTAGACGTGTTGTGTGACCGCCCTGGAGGCTGAGGATGAAATTCATATCATACCGAAAGTGGTAACGCCAGAAGGAAGGAAGGAAGGAAGGAAGGAAGGAAGGAAGAAGCCAGTGGGGACGAAAGGAAGAGTAGACGATGCTGGAACTTGGGAGCGTAGGGTTGTGTTAGGGTTACCGTAATGGAGGGTGGGGACACGAGGGGACAGGTGAGGGGAGAGGTAGAAGGGAGCAGGAGGAAGCAAGGAGAGGAAGGGAGCGATGTGAGGGAAGGCGACTGATACGGTCCACTCGGCAGATTGAGTAAACAGGATAGGTGTGTAGCTTTGTCTTCTCTCTCTCTCTCTCTCTCCACTCTCTCTCTCTCTCTCTCTCTCTCTCTCTCTCTCTCTCTCTCTCTCTCTCTCTCACACACACACACACACACACACACACACACACACACACACACACACACACACACACACACACACACACATCTGTACTCTTCCACTCGTCCATACTCTTGCTGTCTCCTTCCAGCGAGCAATATCGAACAGTAAGCCAACAATTATATAAGCAATAACGATCGGGAGAGACACACGAACCACGCTCCACTCCAGTACTTTAGTAGATCCTGGTGAGGCAGTTCGTCAGTCAAGGCAGGCAGGCAGGCAGGCAGGCAGGCAGGCAGGCAGGCAGGCAGGCAGGCAGGCAGGCAGGCAGGCAGGCAGGCAGTTATCCAATCATAGAGTCGGCAGGGCAGAGCAGGGAGTTGACAAGCCAGCGCGTGGGTAACAAACAGACAGTGGAGCTCGTTATAGAGGAGAGGGGGAAGGCGAAAGACAGGCTTGTAATAGTAAGACAGTCAATAGGTCAGTCAGTCAGTCAATAACGAAATTCAGCTATAGTCAATAACGAAATTCAGTTAGTCAATCAGTAAGTCAACTCTCTCCGTCCGTGTATCAATATCAGTTAATTAATCAGTCAGGCAATCAGTCAGTCAGTCAGTCAGCGGTTCCTCCCTTTATGGTCTCAGGAGGCGATGAACAAGACAACATCAATACATCAAAACATTCTCAGTATTTGAAGAGACTAATAATCCCACTCAGTTATAAGAAAATCATAACCTCTTCAACTCAATATTTCCATTCCCTTATTGAATCGTATCCATAGAATTTGATCCTATTAAACGAAATTACAGTACATTATACTATCACCTTTTTACTCAATGCAATACTGTTTTCGAGACTCAGGAAGTGATATGATTGTCAAAAATATAGATAGCCAGATATGAAGTCACAGAAAGAGAGAGAGAGAAAGAGAGAGAGAGAGAGAGAGAGAGAGAGAGAAAAGAGAGAGAGAGAGAAGAGGAGAAGGGGAGAGAGAGAGAGAGAGAGAGGAGAGAGAGAGAGAGAGAGAGAGAGAGAGAGAGAGAGAGAGTAAGACAAACACTCGAGACACACAAATAGACAGACGGACGCTAATAAATACTTAAACACAGAGGGCAATAAAGTAGGAGGAGGAGGAGAAGGAAGATAATGATGAAGGAGGAGGAGGAGGAAGGGGGAGGAGGAGGAGGAGGAGGAGGAGGAGGGAGGAGGAGGAGGACACAGGAAGATTGAAGGAAACACAGTAGCGGAATGTGATCACCTACAGGGTATGAGAAAGGAAAACCAAGTGTGTAGAGAGAGAGAGAGAGAGAGAGAGAAAAGAGAGAGAGAGGAGAGAGAGAGAGAGAGAGAGAGAGAGAGAAGAGAGAGAGAGAGAGAGAGAGAGGGGAGAGAGAGAGAGAGAGAAGAGAGAGAGAGAGAGGAGAGAGAGAGAGAGAGAGAGGAGAGAGAGGAAGAAGAGAGAGAGAAGAGAAGAGAGAGAGAGAGATGGAGAGAGAGAGAGAGGAGAGAGAGAGAGAGGAGAGAGGAAGAATGGGAAGGAAAGGGAAGACAAAGAAAAGAAGAAGAAGAAGAAGAAAAAAAAGAAGAAAAAAAGAAAAAAAACTAGAACAGGAAGAAAGAAAAAAAAGAATGAAAAAAATAAAACAAGAAAAGAAGAGAAGAGTCGAGGAGGAGAGGAAAAAAAAGTGGGGATGGGAACGATGACTCAGACTAGTGACAAGAAAGTAAAGGAGGAAGGGAGGAAGGGGAAGGGGAGGAGGAAGGGAGGGAGGAGGGGGAAAAAAAGGGGGAGGGAGGGGAAGATTTGACGCTTTCAGAGCTCCTATGTCCTGGTATCACGTGACTGGGAGAAGAGGAGAGAGAGGAGAGAGAAGGAGAGAGAGAGAGAGAAAGAGAGGAGAGAGAGAGGAAGAGGGGGAGAAAGAGAGAGGGAGAGAGAGAGAAAAAGAGAGAGAGGAGAAGAGAGAGAGAGAGAAGAGAGGAGAGGAGGGGAGAGAGAGAGAGAGAGAAGAGAGAGAGAGAGTAAAAGAAAGAAAAAGGGAGAGAGATAGAAAGAAAAAGAAAATAAGAAGGGAAGAACTGAACAAAGAGAGAAGAGTAACCTACAAAAATAGAAAATAAACCCATAAAATAAGGAACATATATAACGATGATAAAAGAAAATGAAAAATAAACAAAACGAGTTTAAAGGTAAATTGGACACGGGTAAAAAAAGATAAGAAAAATAAGTATACAAGCAAAATAAAAAGCAAAAATTTCGGAAGAAAGAGGAAAGAAATGAACTTTACACATCAGAAAGCCTATGTCTGAACGTTCAAAAATAGAAAAAAAAATATATAACGATTTTTTCAAAATGCACCGGGAAGGCCAACTTAATATTCAGGAAATAAGGGTAACAATTAAAACCAGGAAAAATTACACAAATTGAAANTGCAACTTTCGCTTAAGACTGAAAAAATCTGCTAAAGTTTATTCCAAAACAAAATTTCCCATCCCCACTTTTATTTTTTTTTATTTCAGGCGGGATGTTTAAATTTCAGGCCTGGAGTGGGTGCCTCTCCTGCTGCCTTTACCATTATAAATAGATATATAATTAAAGAGGCAAACATATGAAATGAAGAAGAACATAAGGTGGAAGAAGAAGAGGATCAGAAAGTACTGTATTGTGGGAGTTACTATGAGGAGGAAAGAAGGAGGAAGAGATAATCACGGAGGAAGAGGGGGTAATGGGGGAGAGGAAGAGGGCAGTAAGAGGAAGTCGACACAAGGGAAGGTCACGGACATAAGAAAAAAAAAAAGGAGCGTGACTGATGTTTAAAAAAAAGTGAATAAATTAAAACTGAACAAAAGTGCGAAAAAAAAGTAAAACGGGGAATGAAAAATTATGAGCCGTAAGAGACAACAAAAATGTTAGAAAATATGTGAGTATAAAATGAATTTATGACAATGGAATGTGACAAAAAAAACAAAGAAGGGAAATGTGACGACAGAGGAAATGCAGAAAAGGGAAATACGGGGGAGAGAAAAATAGAGAAAAGCGACAATGAGTAAAAAAAATAGTAGAAAAATGCAATGAGTGGAAATGGGACAGAAGTACACACACACACACACACACACACACACACACACACACACACACACACACACACACACACAGAAAGAGAGATAAAAAAAAGAGAAATAGAGAGAAAAAAAATAGAGAGCACACAATAATGGAACCTAAAGAAGCAAATAAACGAAAGAGGAGTAATAACAATAGAAAAAGAAAAGAAAATGTAAGAAAGAAAGGAAAAAGAGAGTATAGAAAGGAGGGAAGAGAAAAATATGGGAAGACACACACAAAGGGAAGTGAAATGGAGCAAAAATGGGAAGGAAGACAGGAGGAAGGAAGGAGGAGGAGGAGGAGGAAGAGGTGGTGAGTGACTGTTCTGCCGGAAATGGTGGACAGGTAATGACGCTCACCTGCACAATTCCCCCGTCGACTTGACCTCTGCCTGACCCCCCCCGTTACCACAACCACCACCGCCACCGCCCCAACAAGTACGACCCTCTCTCTTCCTTCTTCCACTACCTCATTCCTCCTATTATTCCCCCCCTCCCCACAAACCCCCACCTCTTTCCCTCCCTTCCTTTCTACCACTACCTCATTCCTCGTGTTATTCCCCCCACCCTCCAAGCTCTTTCCCTCCCTTCAATCTTCCTTCCTTCCTGTAACGCCGCCACCACCACCACCTTCCTTCCTCCGCCTTCTTCGTGTCACCCCGAGAGTGTTACGAAGGCCTGGTGGTGAGTCTCGGTCAGTTCGGTGCTCGACCGAGTAACTTCTGGAGCAAATCGGCAATTACTGTAGCTAGAACACAAACAAACACACACACACACACACACACACAAACATTTTCCGCGGAGCGGAAACATATGGGTTGTTTCCTTAAAACCCGAGCCCCTGTCCATCCAGCAGTGAATGGGTACCGG
>JACEEZ010008467.1:177727-182727 GCA_016584305.1 Chionoecetes opilio | reverse complement strand
GTATGGTGACGAGTCTGGTCTAGTGGTCTGGTGGGTATGGTGACGAGTCTGGTCTAGTGGTCTGGTGGGTATGGTGACGAGTCTGGTCTAGTGGTCTGGTGGGTATGGTGACGAGTCTGGTCTAGTGGTCTGGTGGGTATGGTGACGAGTCTGGTCTAGTGGGCTGGTGGGTATGGTGACGAGTCTGGTCTAGTGGTCTGGTGGGTATGGTGACGAGTCTGGTCTAGTGGTCTGGTGGGTATGGTGACGAGTCTGGTCTAGTGGTCTTATGTCAGTGGTAGTGACTGAGTGGGTGGGTGACAAAAAGCCTTCCACTGTACTATCTGGTGGCCTCCCTCCCGCTGGTGTGACAATAAACTTTTATAAAAAAACTTCATTTCAACCTCATGATTATATTCCAGCTTGTTTGCTGTAACTAATCAATCTCTCCTGAAATTCATTAATAGTGAATCTATCATTGATGGTCACTCACTTTGGCTGTAATGAATGACTGATACATTAATGATGATGAACTACTACATGTGATTCTATGTATGTATATAATTAATTTATGATTATTAAGATTACCCAAATGCTCAGCTCATCATTAAATCTATCAGGAAAACACGAATGTACACCCACACATCAAACATTGCAAACGAAATACACTTATTTTTTACCTTGTCATTAGAAAACGTTATATAAATTTTCAAGAAAAGAAACCAGCGTAGGTATATGACGAGCTGGGATGAATAAGACTTAATTCACCTGAGACTGCATGAATGAGACCCAGGACCAGCACAAGTCATTAATCGTAGCCCCCCCCCCCCCCTCACACACACACATACATACGAATCTAAGCCAGAAAATCACCGTTTCCCTTTATGGCGGAGTCAGTGCAGTCTCGCCACTAGTTGAAGTAAACCTTGAAGTGGGATTTGATGGATGGAAAAAAGACGTAGTAATAAAAACATGAACCCGAGGTGAGGTTTAATGATTACAGTTAGGAAAGAAATGCTTGTAGAGCCTTTCCCTCTCTCTCCTCTCTCTCTCTCTCTCTCTCTCTCTCTCTCTCTCTCTCTCTCTCTCTCTCTCTCTCTCCTCTCCTCTCTCTCTCTCTCTCTCTCTCTCTCTCTTCTCTCTCTCTCTCTCTCTCTCTCTCTCTCTCTCTCTCTCTCTCTCTCTCTCTCTCTCTCTCTCTCTCTCTCTATCTATCTCTCTCTCTCTCTCTCTGCTGTGGTAGGGCTCGAGGTGGGTGAGTTACTTTATCCTCCGTTCAGTAAATTTATTCATGGCAGAGAGAGAGAGAGAGAGAGAGAGAGAGAGAGAGAGAGAGAGAGAGAGAGAGAGAGAGAGAGAGAGAGAGAGAGAGAGAGAGAGAGAGAGAGAGAGAAAAGGGAAAAAGGAGAGAGAGAGAGAGAGAGAGAGAGAGACAGAGAGAGACAGAGAGAGAGACAGAGAGAGAGAGAGAGAGAGAGAGAGAGAGAGAGAGAGAGAGAGAGAGAGAGAGAGAGAGAGAGAGAGAGAGAGAGAGAGAGAGAGAGAGAGAGAGAGAGAGAGAGAGAGAGAGAGAGAGAGAGAGAGCGTTTACATGCTTTGTGACCAAGAGAAACTAGGATAAATACGTGTTTATACATGTAACAGCGCCATTTGCTATGTTGCCTAACCCCTCCCCCTAACACACACACACACACACACACACACACACACACACACACACACACACACACACACACACACACACACACACACAGGTAAAAAAAAAAGTATGCAAATGCCTTCGTTAATGTTCTGTTTTACGTATGCAATGACACTTGACAGCGAGCAATTTTAACGAACATAAGCCAGGTTCTCGACTTTAGACTTGGTACATTTAATATTCTTAATCAAATGAGACGGTAAGGTTTCAAACGCTACGGTTTTGCCTCAAGTCCGCTTTTGTTTCTCTTTCCTCGTATTTCTTTTTCGCAATGTGAGATCAAAGTCCTTTTTTTTCACACGGACTTTGTAGCTCTGAGTGCGATGTTTGTTGTGAGTTTAATGATTCTGCCAAATTACACTTTTCCTTTCGACTCTTCTATCGCTTTATAATCGAATTAGTTTAGTTTATAGTTTTAATTACAGAAACAGAGTCTATACATTTTTTTGGCACTCTGCTAATATCCATGAATGCTTCAGCTTATTTTTTCCCTTCTTTTTCAGCACGCCACCAGTTTTCGCCACCAGCACATTTTTGCCATCGTTATCATGGAAATGAACGCATTTATATATACATTCAAGACTTTAAAAAAACACAGTAGTAGAGATATAAAAAAAAGATGCTAACTCCTGAGAGAGTGGAAGGGAAGGGAAAAAAAGACAATGGAAGGGCAGGGCAAAGGTAAGAGGCAAGTAAAAACAGGAAAAATGTAGGTGAAAGGCAATGGAAAACCGAGAAACACAACTCTCTCTCTTTTTTTCCCAAACTGTATCTAGACTGCTGAGTTACGACATTCTCTCTCTCTCTCTCTCTCTCTCTCTCTCTCTCTCTCTCTCTCTCTCTCTCTCTCTCTCTCTCTCTCTCTCTCTCTCTCTCTCTCTCTCTCTCTCTCTCTCTCTCTCTCTTTTCTTGATCCAACGACATAAAAGTAAAAAGATATCAGAGTTTACAGAGTTCATGCAAATCTATTTTTATGTAAATATAAAACCTTGCATCTCCAATAATGCATGTTTGGGAACCGCTTTCGGGTGGGACATGAGAATCGAAGAGAAACAGACTGAAAGCACAGGGTAAAGGCAAGTTAAGTTAAGAGAGACAGAAAGAAAAGACAAAGAGAGAGAGAGGAAAAATAGGAATAGTAGAAGAGCACAAAATTCCGATTCCAAAATGGCCAATATGTTCAGAAGAAAAAAATAGACACATTGATACTAGTGAGGTTGTTGGGGTGAAAATAATGAGGCTGATGCACAAAAAACACGAGTTGGAAGTATAAAATAAAAATTACACACTTTGAAAGACATTTGTGCTGACACTTTAAGGTACAAAGAGAGAAAATATTATTGTAGCGAGAGAGAGAGACAGAGAGAAAGAGAGAGTTCGTATATAAAGCTTATTCGCAAATATTGCAAAGCTGTTTGTCGTCGAATATCAGAGAGTGGTTGGGAGGGGAGAATACTTTAAAGGAGAGAGAGAGAGAGAGAGAGAGAGAGAGAGAGAGAGAGAGAGAGAGAGAGAGAGAGAGAGAGAGAGAGAGAGAGAGAGAGAGAGAGAGAGAGAGAGAGAGAGAGAGAGAGGAGAGAGGAGAGGAGAGAGAGAGAGAGAGAGAGAGAGAGAGAGAGAGAGTTAAAATGAGGCAGGTAAGGCTATGTTAGACAAAACGTGAGAGAAGCAGGTGCCAGGGCGCGACAGGTGACAGGTAAAGGTGACATCCAAGGGAGTCAGGTGCAGCAGGTGGTGTGAAATTATTGCAGACACTTGAGTCAGAGGGGGAAAAAATAATACAGAATGGGGGGAAAAAATGAGAAACACATCATAATATTCACTTGCATCATCATCATACAACAGCAACAACATATATTTCACAATGTTCTACTGTAGTATTTTCTGTCATTTCACTACTATCACTACTACTATTATTATTTGTTAATACAGTAGCGGTAAAAAAAACTATGCTCGTACGTACATACATACATCAAACCAAACAATGGTGTTTCAAAATTCAGCTTTACTGTTACCTACATAAGATCTAGTTTCCTATTCATAACACTCTCATTGAACTCATACTAAACATAAACTTGCATTATAAACTATGACACTTCCTACTTTCACCTCATATTCCTCATCTACCTCCTTTTTTTCCTTCGTCCCTTCCTCCAGTCCTCCTTCACTCACTCCTTCCTTTTTCTCCTTTACTTCCTCACACACTTGTCTCTCTGTCCTCTGCCTCCTTCACTCCTTCCCACATATACCCATTCTTTCCTTCCTCACTTCTCTCTCGTGCTGGCATCTTCCGACTACATCATTAACGTAATGAGCCAACGATACGACGATAAATTACTCCCTATGTACACATAATCAGACTGGCGAGACGTCACGCCGATAAATAGGGAGTGAGGGTGATTGATGAAAACACAAGTGTGAGTATTGCTTGTGAGGGTAACAATCACTCCTAATGAAAACTTGTGGCTTACATGTTTCTTGGTATTTCTATTTTCATATCTCGAGGAAGGTCTCAAGGTACGTTGTTGTCATCTCGTCTCGTGTGTTTTGAAGGCAATCGACATGTTTTTTGTTGTTCTTCGGAATGAGAAACGGGAAGGGGTTTGTTGTTTTTTTCTTCTATATTTTCTGATTCAAAGACGTCGCGAAATTCCCCCCAAAACTTTACCAACACGGGAAAGCTATTCATTTCATCACTACAATAACTTGTTCACACTATTCAAACTTTGCATTGTTACAGTATTTCAGACTTTAAATATGCATTAGACTAATACTACAATTTTCAGAATACAAAATAGAGGCATTTCTAGAAACAGGAAACACACAAAACAATTTCAGATCCGGATTAAATAGACCGAGAGTCAATGATGGAAGAGCAAAGAGCAGGAAGTAGAGATGATGAGAAGGGAAGGAGACAGGAAAGGAGGATGGCAGTGAAGGGGAGTTAGAGTAGTGGAGTGAAGGGGAGTAGTGGAGTGAAGGGGAGTAGTGGAGTGGAGTGAGAGAGAGGGAGGAAAGAGAGGTAAAACTTAAAGTGGTGTGTTACTAAGGATGGGAGACAACCCTCTGTAATGAGAAGTGAGGGAAGAGTGAGCCATCTGTGAGCTATCTCTTGGGAAGCGTGAGTGAATGAGAGAGAGAGAGAGAGAGAGAGAGAGAGAGAGAGAGAGAGAGAGAGAGAGAGAGAGAGAGAGAGAGAGAGAGAGAGAGAGAGAGAGAGAGAGAGAGAGAGAGAGAGAGAGAGAGAGAGAGAGAGAGAGAGAGAGAGAGAGAGAGAGAGAGAGAGAGAGAGAGAGATTAAGTAAAAGGACAAAGTAGAACA
>JACEEZ010008467.1:150227-172727 GCA_016584305.1 Chionoecetes opilio | reverse complement strand
AGTAGTAGTAGTAGTAGTAGTAGTAATAGTAGTAGTATTAAGAATAGTAGTAGTAGTAGTAGTAGTAGTAGTAGTAGTAGTAGTAGTAGTAGTAGTAGTAGTAGTAGTAGTAGTAGTAGTAGTAGTAGTGGCAGTAGTAGAAGTAGCAGCAGCAATATCCAGTGAATAACGAGATCAATAATCCTGGCACTGACAACGACCATAATGGCAGTAATATTCAACAAATAAATATACAGAACATAAAAATCCTTTCCGCCATTGCAATAAACAATAAATACAAGCGACATAAATTAGAAAATACCCATAAACGCAGCATTTCCATTCCCATTCCCCCTAACCTAACCCTATCAAGTCCCCCATTGCATCATTCCCCCACCTTCCCACCCACCTGCAATTCACCTTTCGTTAATCAATCACACCTGCGTGCTGATTGCCAAAGGTCGCGTGGGCGGTGCTGTCCCTGCGGCTAAAACTGTTCATAGACAGGTAAAGGTTATGTGTGTGTATTATGCGGAGTGTGAATTATGAGGTACCATAAGGAAATGAGACCTGTATGTCAGCTTTTTTTGGGTAAGGTAATGTGTTTGACGTATGTAAAATTTAGACGTGTTAGATTATGATTAATTTATTTTTGCCATAGATGAGCATGAGTTCAGAAATCAGCAAAGAATTATAATAAAAAAAAAAAATAGAAGCGATAGTCTATATCATATAGTATATGTCATAGTCATATAGTAGTCATAATATTGACGCCTACATGGTTTGAAAGAGGATGAGAGTATACGTAGAGAAAATATATAGAAATATGTATGCAATAAATTGACATGTGTGAGCAAGAGACAAGAAAGAGCATGAAAAACGAGGAGGAGGAGGAGGAGGAGGAGGAGGAGGAGGATTTTTTTACATAGGATTACATAGGAATAACAGACACCAGGAGACCTATTTTTTTATTGGTCCATAGCGAGGGTATCTGCTGAACTACATACTACTAACTATCAACTACTTGTAAGAAAACAGTTGGAAAATGATACCATGTCCCTAAAGAGGATAGGAACATGGAAGTTTCATAGTGCAGAAAGATAGGATATGAAAAATACTAACTACAACTACCACTACCACTACAACTAATCGATACGGGGGACTAGATACGAATTCGCACTATCAATACCCATTTACTTTACAGTGCGCGTCAAGTCTGTTTTTGAATGTAGTTATTGTGCTGGCTCCGACAACATTTGCCGGTAACTGTTCCATGGTTCAACGACTCTAACATTGAAATCATTTTACTGAGATCGGTGATGCAACGTTGACCGTTTAGTTTTAAACCATTATTCTTGTTGTCATTGAGTTGAAAGCTCGAATAGGTTCTCTTGATTAATGACATCAAAACCTTTTAGGATCTTAAAGGTTTCTATCAAGTCCCCACGGATTCTACGATCCTTTAAGGAAAACATATTAAGTTTCCGCAGTCTCTCTTCATAAGATGAATTTCGCAGAGATGGAATTTGTTTGGTTGCTCTTCTTTGCACTGATTCCAATTTGGCTTGATCTTTTACGAAACAGGGCGACCAGAATTGAACGGCATATTCCAAGTGCGACCTAACCAAAGACGTGTATAACTGTGTCATTACTTTCGGAGTTTTATGTTCAAAGTTACGTTTAATAAAGCCCAACATCATATTTGCCTTTTTACTGGCAGCTAGGCAATGCGGACTGGTTTTCAGATCATTACTGATGATGACACCTAAATCCTTTCCTGCTGTACTTCAGTTAACGATTTATTTTGCATTTGATAGTTATATTTGAGGTTATCGTTGCCTATATGCATTACTTTACATATATCGGAATTGAATTTTAATAGCCATTTATCACTCCAATCTGATAGTTTGTCGAGATCACTTTGTATGAGTTCGCAGTTTTCTCTAGTATATGCTTTACCGCCTAATTTGGTGTCATCTGCAAATTTCGATATTTTAGATACAAGTCCGCAGTCCAGATCGATTGATATATATCAGAAAAAGAGTAGGACCCAAGACCAAGCCCTGAGGCACCCCACTAGTAACATCTAACCAATCAGATGCCTCGCCATTTATTACTACCCGTTGTTTACGATTTGAAAGCCAATCGCCAATCCATGAACATAATTGCTCTCCTAAGCCATGTGCCCTTAGCTTGGTCAACAGTCGCTTATGGGGAACTGTATCGAAGGCTTTCTGAAAATCAAGGTATATTACATCCGAGGGAATTTTAGCGTCCCAGTTTGATTAAATGACATTAAAAAAATCGAGTAGGTTTGTTAAGCAGGATCTTTTATTTCAAAATCCATGCTGGGAGTTTAGTATTGAGTTATTTTCATCGAGAAAAGACACTATTTTATCCCGCAATATTTTCTTAAATAGTTTAACAATCACAGACGTTAGACTAATTGGGCGATAATTACTTGCGAGGCTCTTACTTCCTTTCTTGAATATCGGTGTCACATTAGCTAATTTCCACATACTAGGAACATTTTTGTCCATTAACGATTTATTGAGAATAATCTTTAGTGGGAGCGAAAGTTGACTGTGACATTCGCGAAGTAATCGCGGCGAAATTTCGTCCACCCCCACGGATTTTGCTGGGTCGAGTTTCTGCAAATACTTTGATATTTCGTCTACTGTTATCTCTCCTATTTCCAATCTATCCCTTTCGAGTCCCGCATACATGGTTACTGGTTCTGGTAATGGAGCTTCGTCTTCTTTAATAAATACCGCATTAAAGTATTCATTGAGTACGAATGCCATGCTCTTATTATCATTTACCAAGATGTTATTCTTATCTTTCAGTGGCCCAATACTTGTTTTGACGTTTTTTCTAACTTTCGAACGTATTGAAAGAACCTTTCGGGTTTGATTTGGATTCCTTTGGAGGATAAAGGATTACAAAGGAAACAAAACAGCAAACAGAACGAGGAAGGTCCTTACAAGGCTGTTTGCTTAACTACACACACTAACTAGATGATAAGAGAGAAAGGATAGAGGAAGTGAAGGTCCTCCCCCCCACCCATCCCTCCAGCGAAAGCTGGCGTAAGAGTAAGGAAGAGGAGGAGTAAGAGGAGGAGCGAGGAGGAGGAAGGAAGGAGGAGGGGGAGAGGAGGGGGAGAGGAGGAGGAGGAGGAGGAGGAGGAGGAAGAGAGGAGGAGGAGGAGGAGGAGAGGAGAGCAGGAGGAGTGAGGAGGAGAGGGGAGGAGGAGGGGAGAGGAGGAGAGAGAGAAGGAGGAGAGGACGCGCTCTCTCCATCAGGCGGCTATCTCGTGCGTAAATTTCGGCTTCAGGAAGAGGAGAGGAGGCAGAGAGGAGGAGAGAAGTAGATGGACCTAGGTAGAAGTAGTAGTAGGTAGTAAGTGAGTAGGAAGAAGAAGTAGAGAGAGGAAGAGTGAGGCGTAGTAGTGAAAAAGGGAAGCAGGGAAAAAGAGAGAATATATGTAGTAACAGAATTAGTATAAGTCAAAAAGAATAGTAGCAGTAGTAACAGAAGTAGTATGTACCTATAGTATTATATAGTATAGTATATTGTAGTAGTAGTTAGTATAGTAGTAGTAGTAGTAGTAGTGTAGTAGTAGTAAGTAGTAGTAATTTGCTAGTAGTAGTTTAGTATTAGTATAGTATAGTAGCATTAGTGATAGCAGAAATAATTATTATTATTATTATATTATATATTATTATTTATTATTATTATTATTATTATTATTATTAGTAGTAGTAGTAGTAGTAGTAGTAGTAGTAGTAGTAGTAGTAGTAGTAATAGTAGTAATTGCAGTAGTAGTTGGGGTAAGAGTAGTGGTAACATTAGTAGTAGCAAAAGTAATAGTAGTATATAGTAGTAGAAGTAGTAGTAACTTATATCAATGTAATGTGAAAGCATATCATAATTGCAAATAAGTAAATAATACACATCACTATTTCTACATCAGTTGCAGGAATACTGACAGCCAACAAAATGAAGTAAACATTTCATCACACACATAGAATTTCAACATTTCGTTTCTTCATTAATTTTTCTAAAAGGGCACATGAGAGTGAAGGATTATCTTTGTTGCAGGTTTTTAGACGCTACGATGAATATAGAGTCTGTGTGGGATACTCTTCTCCTGCGGCGAGGTTAATCCTTGGTGAGAGAAAAAATATTTGATGGGTTTTAGTTTAAGAGCTCCAGTAAAGCTGATGGAGGGAAAAATACTTATGGAAATTATTACTTATTGGAAACGCCTACTTCACTCCTTAGTTGCAGCTTTAATGAAAATTATAAAGTAATAATGATGATCATTTCAGTAATACCAATAATGCTAATAATAACAAAAACAATAATGACAGTAACAATAATATGATGATACATAGACCACTGTATACCTGGACTGTTCACGCGACAATGTTTTGAATTGCGGGGCTGCATAGGGGCCCGCGGGGCGCCCGACAAAGATATATAGTGGTCTATGGACTATCATATAGACTGGTTTATCAGTATATATGATATACTGTAATCTTCGTAAATGTTTGTTCTATAATATTATCAAATAAAAAACAGTAAAACACGCTAAAGAAATGCCATTACGAGACTATGAAGAAATATGCATGAACTTAATATTCACATAACTCTTCGCCATTTAAAACTTTGCGAGTCAACTTTTATAATGAAGAGTATCAATAGAAGCGCTATTTTATTAGCTTTCCATTGCTATATTTCGTTATCTGATAAATGAATTAGAACCATGCATAAATTAGCGTTAAATAAATAAATAAAATCATCAATCGGGTAATTTTCCCGATTGATGATGTTATTTATTTACTTCCATATTTCGTTTTCTGATAAATGAATTAGTACCATGTATAAATTAGCGTTGACTAAATAAATAACATCACCAATCGGGAAAATTACCCGATTGATGATTTTATTTATTTAGTTAACGCTAATTTATGCATGGTTCTAATTCATTTATCAGATAACGAAATATAGCAATGGAAAGCTAATAAAATAGCGCTTCTATTGATACCCTTCATGATAAAAGTTGACTCCCAAAGTTTTAAATGGCGAAGAGTTGAAGTGAATATTAAGTTCATGCATATTTCTTCAGAGTCTCGTAATGGCATTTATTTAGCGTGTTTCACTGTTTTTTATTTGATAATATTATAGAACAAACATTTACGAAGATTACAGTATATCATATATACTGATAAACCAGTCTATATGATCCGTATATGTATATATGAATCTGAGCGGCCCTCCGACTTCAGCCCCTTGTGCGACAGGCCGATATTCCGTGCGCAGTCCAGATATACAGTGGTCTATGGATGATAGTAATAATAACAAATGATGATGTTTATAACGATACAATAAAAAGTCTCTGAATTATTATTTACATTATCTCAAGTTTGAATCCGTCTATAAGCGTTTTTTCAAAATGTGTATGGGGAACAAGGATACAAGTTACATTTTAGGGAAATATTAACTATGATCTTATGTTGCTTTTTTACGCCTTGTTTGTAATAGACTTATTTTCGTATTTTTGTACACATGGATACATTAGAATGGCATTTATTCATTGTGTGTGTGTGAATTTCTGGCATTGTCTAGTTGTTCGTCTGTTTGTCTGTCTGTCTGTCTGTCTGTCTGTCTGTCTGTGTCGATCTGTTGTCTGTCTGTCTGTCTGTCTGTCTGTCTGTCTGTCTGTCTGTCTGTCTGTCTGTCTGTCTGTCTGTCTGTATGTCTGTCGTCTGTCTGTCTGTCCTGTATGTCTGTCTTCTGTCTGTCTGTCGTTGTCTGTCTGTCTGTCTGTCTGTCTGTCTGTCTTCTGCTTGTCTGTCTGTCTGTCTGTCTGTCTGTCTGTCATCTGTCTGTCTGTCTGTCTGTCTGTTGAAGAAAAGGAACGAGGCACAATTTAGAATACAATGAAATATGTACATCTGACCTCCACCGTCTCATCTTCCTCCTGCTCATCCTCAGTGTTGTATTCTTCGCTCTCTTTTTCCAAAGTCTTTTCATTATTCCCTTTCATCTCCACCGTCCTCATCTTCTCCTTCCATTCCTTCTTCCTCTTGCGTTAGGTTTCATATGCTATCCAAATATTAATACACCTCTTCCTCATCCTCTTACTCCACCTCCTCTTTAACCATTTTCTCCTACTGAAAATTTCCTCCTCCTTAACTTCAAAGAGCCTTCAACTTTGCTATTCTTTTACCTCTAACACGTAGAAACTACAGTAGTAGAAAGTAGTCACACAGGTAGCCTCGATTGGGCCCAGTAGGGGTGCTGCTGTCTGTTATTCCTTTGTATTCCCATTGTATTCCTCCTCCTCCTCCTCCTCCTCGATAAAGTTTTTTCTTATAGATAAAAAAAACGGCGAGCGGACGGCAGTAGCAGCATCACCTTAACCCCTTTCTTACCCCACAGCAACGCTGGGTCACGATCTGTTTCCACAAATACTAATCAAAGTAACTTAATCAAGCGCTCTGTTACAGTGGACCCTAGATACCCTGCCGGTAAACCCTCACGCAAGGTTACAAAAACTATTAAGGAACTTAAATTACTCTACACAAATGCCAGAAGCATTATTTTAAAGCGTAATGAATTATTGGCTTACGTTGTTTCCGAAACGCCAAATATCGTTAGTATCACTGAGAGCTGACTTAACACCAAAGATAAACATTTATTATCTGAAATAGCCATTTCAGGCTACAAGACATTCCTAAATTGTCGTACGCATAAAGCAGGTGGAGGTGTCATTCTTTACATTAAAGATAATTTGCAAGCAATCGAAATCGATAAAGTAAATCAAGATCATTATGACTCAGTCTACGCAGAGATTAAGCTTAACGGTAAATTGCTAACTATTGGGACAATATATCGTCCTCCTAAATCAAATGCGGAAGTAGATTGCCTCCTTCCTGTATGACGAGATAAAGTCAGTTGTCAACAATAATAACGACACAATTATATGTGGAGATTTTAACCTACCTCGTATAAACTGGAATAATAATTTTGCTGATAGTGAAGGTATGCGATTGCTTGATATGGTAAACGAAGTATATTTAAAATCAGGTGGTCCGTGAGCCTACAAGGGATAATAGTATCCTAGATTTAGTTTTCACTACAGACATTGATCTGATTGATTACTGCGATATAGGTGAACATTTGGCAAACAGTTATCACAGGTTAATCAGATGCGGCATAAATTGCAACGTAGACATCACAGAAAATCGGTTATTAGTTCCCAATTATAATGAAGCAGATTTCACGAAGATCAGCAGGGTACTAACCAAAGTTGATTGGATTGACCTACTAAATGGTAATAACGTCGAAAACATGTGTAATCTATTCACAAATAAACTCCAATCGGTTGTTGAAAAACATGTTCCCATGGTAAGAAAACGTTTGAATAACATAAACAGACCCTGTTGGATGACTAATGAGATTCAACAAATCATCGGCAGTAAGCGCCGAGCGTATAAAGTTTGCAAACGATCAAATGCGGATTGCAATTATAGAGATTACAATGACATAAAGCGTCCTTGCAAAGGATTAATTATGACGTAAAGCGTCGTTGCAAAGGATTAATTCAGTCTAAAAAGCGCGAGTATGAAGAAAAAATTGCAAAGGGATCCAAATCAAACCCGAAAAGGTTCTTTCAATACGTTCGAAGTAAGAAAAATGTCAAAACATGCATTGGGCCACTGAAAGATAAGAACAACATCTTGGTAAATGATAATAAAAGTATGACGCCCGTACTCAATGATTACTTTAATGCGGTTTTTATTAAAGAAGACGAAGCTCCATTACCAGAACCAGTAAACATGTTTGCGGGACTCGAAAGTGATAGATTGGTCATAGGAGAGATAACAGTAGACGAAATATCAAAGTATTTGCAGAAACTTGACCCAGCAAAATCCGTGGGGGTTGACTAAATCTCGCCGAGATTACTTCGCGAATGTCATCGTCAACTTTCGCTCCCATTAAACATTATTTTCAACAAATCGCTAATGGACAAAATGTTCCTAGTATGTGGAAATTAGCTAATGTTACACCGATATTCAAGAAAGGGAGTAAGAGCCTCGCATATAATTATCGCCCAATTAGTCTAACGTCTGTGATTGTTAAACTATTTGAGAAAATATTGCGGCATAAAATAGTGTCTTTTCTCGATGAAAATAACTCAATACTAAACTTCCAGCATGGATT
The DNA here is from genome assembly GCA_016584305.1 of Chionoecetes opilio. Lineage (NCBI taxonomy): Eukaryota > Metazoa > Arthropoda > Malacostraca > Decapoda > Majidae > Chionoecetes > Chionoecetes opilio. The sequence goes on along the minus strand of JACEEZ010008467.1, from coordinate 164,516 downwards.
TCGAAATAAGAGATCCTGCTTAACAAACCTACTCGATTTTTTCAATGTCATTTATTCAAACTGGGACGCTAAAATTCCCTCTGATATAATATACCTTGATTTTCAGAAAGCCTTCGATACAGTTCCCCATAAGCGACTTTTGACCAAGCTAAGGGCACATGGTTCATGGAGAGCAGTTATGTTCATGGATTGGCGATTGGCTTTCAAATCGTAAACAACGGGTAGTAATAAATGGCGAGGCATCTGATTGGTTAGATGTTACTAGTGGGGTGCCTCAGGGCTCGGTCCTGGGTCCTACTCTTTTTCTGATATATATATCAATGATCTGGACTGCGGACTGTCTCTAAAATATCGAAATTTGTAGATGACACCAAATTAGGCGGTAAAGCATATACTAGAGAAAACTGTGAATTCTTACAACGTGATCTCGACAAACTATCAGATTGGAGTGATAAATGGCTATTAAAATTCAATTCCGATATATGTAAAGTAATGCACATAGGCAACGATAACCTCAAATATAACTATCAAATGCAAAATAAATCGTTAACTGAAGTTCAGCAGGAAAAGGATTTAGGTGTCATCATCAGTAATGATCTTAAAACCAGTCCGCATTGCCTAGCTGCCAGTAAAAAAGCGAATATGATGTTGGGCTTCATTAAACGCAACTTTGAACATAAAACTCCGAAAGTAATGGCACGATTATACACGTCTTTGGTTAGGCCGCACTTGGAATATGCCGTTCAATTCTGGTCGCCTTGTTTCGTATAAGATCAAGCCAAATTCGAATCAGTGCAAAGAAGATCAACCAAACAAATTCCATCGCTGCGAAATTCATCTTAAGAGAGACTGCGGAAACTTAATATGTTTTCCTTAAAGGATCGTAGAATCCGTGGGGACTTGATAGAAACCTTTAAGATCCTAAAAGGATTTGATGTCATTAATCAAAAGAACCTATTCAAACTTTCTCCTCAAGTGACAACAAGAAATAACGGTTTAAAACATTACGGTCAACGTTGCATCACAGATCTCCGTAAAAATGATTTCAATGTTAGAGTTGTTGATCGATGGAACAAGTTACCAGCAAATGTTGTTGAAGCCAGCACAATAACTACATTTAAAAACAGACTTGACGCACACTGTAAAGTAAATGGGTATTGATAGTGCCCTGCAAATTCATATTATAGTCCCCCTGATCGATTAGTGATAGTGATAGTTGTAGTTAGTATATTTCATATCCTATCATTCTTCACTACGAAACTTCCATGTTCCTATCTTCTTTAGGGACATGGTATCATTTTCCAACTGTTCCTCTTACATGCACTCTCTTTCTATTATTCATTAATGATATTCAAAGTTTAACTCAAAGGCCTATCCACTCCTACGCTGATGATTCTACCCTCCATTTTTCAACGTCGTTTATTAGACGTCCAACTCAACAGGAACTAAGTGATTTACGGAGAGATGCCACCGAGCGCCTAACTTCTGATGTTTCTATAATTTCTGATTGGGGCAAAGCAAACCTTGTTTTGTTCAATGCCTCAAAAACCCAATTTCTTCACCTATCTACTCGACAAAACCTACCAGATAACTATCCCCTCTTCTTCAATGACACTCAACTGTCTCCTTCTTCTACAATGAACATTCTAGGACTATCCTTTACTAATAATCTGAACTGGAAATCTCACATCTCATCTCTTGCTAAAACAGCTTCTAAGAAGTTAGGTGTCCTGTAGCGTCTGTCTGCGTCCTTTTTTTTCTCCCTCCCAATGCTTGCTCTCTACAGGGGCCTTATCCGCCCATGTATGGAGTATGTCTCACATGTTTGGGGAGGATCCACTCATACAGCTCTCCTAAACAGGGTTGAGTCAAAAGCTTTTCGTCTCATCAACTCCTCTCCTCAGATTGACTGTCTTCAATCTTTAAATCACCGCCACAATGTTGCTTCTCTTGCTCTCTTCTACCGTTATTTTCATGCTCACTGCTCTTCTGAACTTGCTAACTGCATGCCTCCCCCCTTCCCGCGGCCTCGCTGCACAAGACTTTCTACTCATTCTCATCCCTATTCTGTCCATCTTCCTAATGCAAGAGTAAATCAGTATCTTTACTCTTTCATCCCTTTCACTGGTAAACTCTGGAACTCTCTTTTTGTTTCTATTTTTCCACTTTCCTATGACTTAAATCTTTTCAAAAAAAGAGTAACAAGACACCTCCCGAACTAAATTGGCTCACCCCTGTTTTTATTTTATTCTCTTACTGTCTTCTTTATAGGGACTGGCAACTAAGCGGGCTTTGTGTTACCCATTTTTGTTGTGCCCTTGGCCAGTTCCTTGTGATGTAAAAAAAAAAAAAAAAAAAAAAAGTAAAGTAGTACAACCGATACCCTAGTTATGGACCAATGGGTCTCCTGGTGTCTGTTTTTCCTATGTATTCCTATGTATTCCTCCTCCTCCTCCTCTTCTTCCTCCTCCTTCAAGGTGGCGAATGGAAAACAAAAAATATAACCTAAAAATATGACTCCAGCTTTCTACTAGAACCCCCAAGGTGATCTTTTCCCCCTTCTTGCTGTGGCCTTTCTTTATCTGTAATGTCTGTTTCTCCCACCGCTCGTATTTCCGGGTCACGCTGGGAGCTCCGGGGGGCAGGTAAAGGTGAGGAGCCGACACCTGGCCGCTGGAAATGGAGTATTTATTCAGCATTTTTTTCTGTGAAGTAGGATATTCATTTTTTTTTTTTATCTGTGGTAGTGCTATTTCTTCATTTTCTGTCTCTCTGTGTTTGTGTCTGTCTGTCTGTCTCTCTTTTCATGAAGAAGTAAGTCTATTTTATGGCATCTGTTTCATAGTATAGATCCATGATTTTATAATGTAGATATATTTTTCGTGAGTGAAGTAAAGTATTTTCTTTTTCTATCCGGGTATGTGTTATTTTTTTCATTTTCTACATGTCTCTGTGTATCTGTCTGTCTGTCTGTCCAACTTTGCATGTACAAATTAAGTATATTTTATTGTATTTGTTTTAGTTTTATAGGATAGATCCATGGTGTATGTGTGACCTTTATATTTTTTTGTCCATGCACGTAGATTTTTTAGCGTTGCAGTTTATTCATTCCGCGAGTAAAACTTTAATGAATACAACTTTTGCCGTTAGACCCTCCCAATCACCTCCTACCCTCATCCCCGCCCCCTAACATCCGCTGTGGTTTTACTATATCGATAACAGTGCACGGCAGATGACCTCAAAAAAAGTATGGGTCACAGTCCTGTCGTCAACACACGCCACTGTCACTCCGCTGCGAATACTAGCCGGGCGCAACTTGGCCGCCTCATTTTAAAGCCCCAATTAACATGTAAAATAATGTCTAATTACAAATTCGTTTATTATGGTAATGTGCACAGCTAAAGCATTAACCCTTACCAGCGTCAAATAATTATTAATAACATATATCATAAATAACATGCATATTTATGTGTGCTTTTTTTGCATCATTATTTTCGTCACAATGAGGTTTGACCCGAAAATTCCATCAACAGGAATGCTTGAAACTATTTTTCTCTACTCTGAAACCATATTCTCTTATCTAATATCCTTTCGTAAGGTGTATTAATATTATCTGGCTTATATCCTTCAACAGTAAACCTATTTCCACTACCTTTGTCTTTTTTCTCCTACTCGCTTCCAATGGTAAGGTAAGACTCAGGTAATTAAAAGAAAATATCATCAAAAAAAATTCCAGTAATTTTTTGAAGCATGAAAAAGAATCTGCAGCTTACTGGAATAATGCAAAAGATAGATGATCGGTGATGCATCAATGATTAATTATATGTTAACACCTGGCTAATACATCTCAGGTACTAATTAGCGCGCTGCAGGTAGGAGTTCATTAGCGAGGTCCGCCGAACTAAAGGCCTTTTTTCTTTAATGTAGTAATATTATTGAAATGGGGGAAAAAATGTGGGGCTTCGAGGGTAATAAGGAATACAATGGCCTCTCCCATTAATCAATACAGCCACTAATCAAATATTTTTTTCCCACCCATACCTTATTAGTGGCATCATATCGTACTTAGCCCAGAAACACTTTGTTAAGTATTCAAAAACTGTACACACACAAGAAAAAAAGTTAATAACGAGCAGGGAACTATTAAACAGTCGACTTAAGTAACCAACAATGGAGAATCAGAGCTTAGTATATATACCAAGAAATGTTGACACTCCAGCAATACTTTTTTCCCCCTTTCTCTTATACTACTTTTCTGATTACCCAGCATCCCGGCCGCCTGTTAGGGCTCTCCAGAGTAATTTCGCATTGCAAACACTAACCATTTTCCACTCAACATTGACTCATGTTACAAATACAAGCAGGAACAAGTAGCAACAATGGCGAGGATCCGGCCGTTGCGGAAGATCAACACACACACACACACACACACACACACAAAACACAAAACACACACACACACACCACACACACACACCCACACACACACAACACACACACACACACACACACAACACACACACACACACACACACAACATACAGAGAGAGAGAGAGAGAGAGAGAGAGAGAGAGAGAGAGAGAGAGAGGAGAGAGAGGAGAGAGAGAGAGAGAGAGAGAGAGAGAGAATGCAATGTGTCTTAATACACAATTAGAAGTAATGAAATGAACTCCAATTCGTTATTTTTGCCATAAAAAAACATCATGTGTCGTGTATCTGATATAATTACAAGAACAAAGTCATTACTAATCAGTTATTCGGGTTGTGTACATCTTCATTACATAGAAAACACTGCGCAGAGAGAATGCCTTCGAATCCTGAAATTATTCGTATGTCAGGTAATAAATAACATATCGAAAAATTTCTATACATTTTTCCATAGACGCTTCAATATTGGTGTGTCCGTGACCCATATATTAAAGGAATTTTTGTAGTTTATTATTTATAGGCATAAAACAACCTGGCCCACGAATCGCTTATGAAGGCAGTAAATCTTGAATGTAAAATAATAATAAATAAGCTAAAATGCCAACATATGAAAAATACTTATTAAATCCCCTTTGATGGCATAAGCTGATTGAATTGAGAAGCATCAAAGATTTCACACCACATTTACTAAAGCACCAGTAAGGCGGTTATGAAGAGAACGTATACGCCTGTCTTCATTTATATAAAACAGAAATGTGAAGAAGAAAAAAATTCCAATACTTCCCACGCTTCTTGACTCGAAAAGTTTTGCAAGAGAAAATATAATAAGAAAATAAGATAAGAAAAATGAGGAAACTTGTCGACATCTCCAGTGAAAAGGAAGATACAGGGGATCTCTTTCCAGCGGTCCCAATCGAACGCTAATTTCTAAAGGTTTTGTGAGGATGAAAAACGCGAAAAGTTTAGACAAGTTTAGATACACTCGCCATTGGACTGCGCCAGCTTACATCGTGGTCAGAAAGTAGTTCATTTCTCTCTCTCTCTCTCTCTCTCTCTCTCTCTCTCTCTCTCTCTCTCTCTCTCTCTCTCTCTCTCTCTCTCTCTCTCTCTCTCTCTCTCTCTCTCTCTCTCTCTCTCTCTCTCTCTCTCTCTCTCTCCGTAATTGTCACGAACTATTATAAATTTGGTGATTGATGAAGACACTGACTTTTCACTATTACTATTATCATTATTATTTTTCATTATCATCCATATTATTCTATATTTCTATATTTCTCGTAATTCTATATTATTCACGGTACAATTACAGGAACAAAAATGCTAAGAAGAGAATAAACAAAGAAAAAAGCCACATAGGAAAATAACCATCATAATTACCGAGAAAAATTCACATACCAATTTTGCAGCGATGAAAATAATAAAGTGAAATTTGATGGGAAAAAATAGCAAGAAAATTCCACGATCGCAATGAAAAGCAAGTCAACAGCGAGCACTTGTCTGACCTCATTAATTTTCCGCTTGAGAGACGATAAAAAAATAACATGCCGAGGAAATGTGATAAAAAACAGAAATTAAAAAAAATTATACTACTTTTTGTGTTCCCCGGTTTCCTGCATTGAGTTGTGAAGCGAATGATCTATATGCAAATGACAGTAGTGGGCGAAGATAATAAATGACGAATAAATATACGTAGTAGTAATTGTATACTTATTAAGGAGTTCGTGATTTGACTTTGGAATCCTCTGAAGGACGTGATAATGAGGCACTTCTAATTGTTCAGACTTGTCAAGGGTGTTCCAGGGACTCTCTTTTGTCCCATTCATGGATATACGTGAGACGCGAAGGTGGATGTGGGAACAGAAGACAAACCCAATAATTACTTTTCATATGTTTAGTATTCACATCCACCCACATAGCAACACAAATATTTGCATAAGGTAATACAAAAAAATAAACAAATATGTATGAATGAATCTGCACAAAATTAAATGAATTCCATATCATTAAAAATTTCAGTCATTTCTTTATGCAAGAAAACGAGGGGATTTTTCCAATGCGTGTGTTGTGAGTATCGTACTGTAGTGCACGAATTAGATGGGATAAATTTTCGCATTATCCTAAATCCTCACAAGCACGATGGATTACATTTGTTTTTCTTTCATTTACGTTGCCGTGTCAGTGCTATAAATAAATTTATGGATTCAAGCACACTTATAAAGATAGGGATTAAACCTTTCACTTGGTTTGATTAAATGCATTATCTACTTTGCCTGTTTATTGTCGGATCATTGTTATTATTTCACATCTAAAGCAAGTAAAAAGTCCATGTTTCATTACTATTGATGTGAGGTATCTTTATATGGTCATTGTAATTTATGTATATTTATTAGCATATTTCATTATCATTATTATGTATATCTTATTATAACTTTTATCATGTTTATGCATATTTACATTTTTTATGAGTGTTTTTAGTTTTCTTCATGTATGAGTCACATTGAGGTCTTCTCAATTTCTCAATTTTGTATATTTCAAATTCATGGGAACTCATCATTTTCTAAGTATGGAAATGACTTATGCTTTTCTCTGTTAGTCGGAGATTTCCTGGATTGAAGGATGACATGAAGTTGAGATGAAAAGATACACCGTAAAAGTGTGATCCTGAACATAAACTAAAAATTTTCTTTTGCATAAAATTTGCGATCGAAAGTTGATTATGAAATAACAAAAATATTACTAAGTTTGTTCTTACTAATGATAAGTACACCAATAATTTTCTTAGTTAAACTTGACAGAATACTTATGTAAATTTTTCAATAAATATAAAGTCATACCTCATACACGTGCTCCAAAATTACATGAAAAATTGATCATGGGAGACAAACAAAAGTTAAACACACAGACAGACAGACAGACAAATGTACACATATGTGACTACAAAACATGCCTGACTTTTAAAACCAACAAATGAATAGAAATCTACATAAAGCTGCATTCAATCACGAAGGCTTTCAACACGCCAGTCTCCGTCTCATTCATCGGATAAAAGGAGTAAAAAAATGCAGAGACGAATCGTTGCAATTATCGAATCTTACTTCTCAGGGACAAGTAAAAGGATACTGAATCTTACTAATGTATTTAGGATCAGAAAGAGACCAAAGACTGTGAAATCCAGGATAATCGTGACGAAGAGAGAGAGAGAGAGAGAGAGAGAGAGAGAGAGAGAGAGAGAGAGAGAGAGAGAGAGAGAGAGAGAGAGAGAGAGAGAGAGAGAGAGAGAGAGAGAAGAGAGAGAGAGAGAGAGAGAGAGAGGGAGAGAGAGAGAGAGAGAGAGAGAGAGAGAGAGAGAGAGAGAGAGAGAGAGAGAGAGAGAGAAGAGGGGGGTTAGTAAAGATCTCGATGCAATTTCACCCCTAAGTGGAGCGTCTGATTGGGGCTGAAAGCAAAGAATGGCTTGATGAAAAAACGCCCGAGCAACTGAGCGCGTCTTTCTGATCAAACGAATACAAAGATGCAAATGTGCGCGACCGCCAACACGCAGACATGAAGGTGAAATACGAGATGATTATCTTTTTTAAGTTTGCATAATGTGAATGGTTAAATAAATACTATAATAGTTAGGTAACATTATGAGCATTTATTTATATAATCATTGTTATGCCCCTCTTTTTGCACCCATCTCATTGGATATTTAACACACGACACTAACATATTTTCTTTATATACACGTTTTTTGCATACATGAGGTGAATTCACATGAAGTATTCGTGTGTGTACATCAGCAATATCTCAATTAAATAACAGAAGCAAGGAGGAAGAAATAGAAGAGAAGGAGACGGAGGAGGAGAAAAAGAAAGGGAAAAAAAGAAAAGCAATAAAAACATCATTACTTTTTTGACATGACATTTGTCGTCATAAATCGGAGACGAAAGATTTCTCGGAGGGAAGTGACGAGGATTAACTAAGGAAAAAGTCCAAATATAAACTGCTCAAATAATTCTTTCTTACAGTGATCCATAAACTCAAAGAAACGAGACGAAAGGAAATTACAAAATGGAATAACAGAAATCCAAAGGCTGAAACAATATACAGGTGTTTTAGAGGTTAATGAAGGAAAGGAGATAAAAATCCTCCCTTCTCCCTCCCCTGCCTCTACAAACTAAGGTACTAGTAGGTAGGAGAAGGATGAATGGAGGCATGAGAGACAAGGTGTGTGTGGAATGTGAGGCTTCGGTGCAGAAACGAAGACAAAAGGAGGACGAAAAATATGCGATAATATGATGATTATGATGATGAGCCAGATAAGGATGATAAGGGCGATGGTGGTGACGGTGAGGGATAGTGAGATGATTCTTGGTGACAGGGAGAAGGTGGCGGGGAAAATATTACTGTAGTTTATGAGCGTCATCTAAGAATTCCGCATCCTGACGTAGGCTATTTTCTTGCGAAACAGAAGAGCAGAAAATAAAAGATGGTGATTGTGGGAAGTGAAATGAAAAGATTCGTCAAACATAAACTACATCATTTTATCATATTTTATTCAAGCTGTGTTAGTGTCCTTCCCTAACTTCTACCTTTGATCTAAATCATATTATGAAAAAAAAAAATTTAGAAACCGGAATAATATTCTTTATAAGAAACTTATAATTCACATTACAGTATAAAATTTTTGTTGTACTCACTCAGGAAACTTTCTGTCAACATGATATTAAAAAAGGACACAATAAAGAAATAGGAGAGGTAACCTTGTCGCTTTTCTTACCATCCTGAAATATTGTTATGAAGCAAAAACTTTGTGTCCAAGGAAGAAGATACTGTTGACGTAACTTATAACCTTTGCCATAAACAACAACAACAACGCTGAATATTGATTACGTGAAGACAAAACAACCTATAATGGTAGTGAGTATCCAAACATTTTTAAATACACGTTCAGTACATGACAAAGTGACTCAGGTTGTTTTCCTTTATCACTGACAACAAGCGTTAGTGATACTTCGTTGCTGTCATTTTCTTCTTCACTGATGCCCAACAAATGAAACTGAGACGCGGACATAACAGTGAAGGTGAGCTATGTTCTATAATCTAAGAAACCTCAGCCATATGTGAGTCTTATTGGTATATTTTCCTCGGTTTGATGTTTACAACTCGCCAACCTCTCGTTCCGTGTGAGTGAGCTTACGTCAACACAGGTACAATAGTTGCTCTAGAAACACAGGTATTCCTCTACACAACACACCTGGTATTGCTGAAACATGCACAGCAATACAAGCTACACATGACTCAACAGCGTGCACAGGTAAATATTAAATCCTAACTGTTACATAACAAGGTAATGTCATACTCTAATTACGTAAATTTTTATGCCTTTTTTTATATTGACGGTGTAGAGTCACGCCATGTTGTCCAAAAAAAGAAGTTTTTATATATTCTATTAACAAAATGAGTTGTATATTATTTTGTTGGATGCTACATGATGTCTTGTCAGGATTTATTAAATCGTTTTTTAAAGGAAATAGTTAGCCTTTACAATAATGGCCTTTGAGTTTTTTATTGTCTTCAAAGCTCAATTACATTCTCGAAACCTTTCATTATCCTCGACAAAGTGAGGTTTGAGAGGCATGAAAAATGTTACCTAAGTAGTATTTTATGAGATTTAAGCTGCCCATGTGATTCACATTATCAAGATTGAATAAAAATATAAAAAACGTAGGAAAATTAAATTCGCGAGTATGTATCTCTTGTAAAGACTTGCTAATTTTTGTCAAATAAATCCAATGAAATAACATGATATTTCATATACATGTTATACAACAACATATGGCCTTTACACAACAGGTAGCATGCAAGGGAGGTACATATTACTTTAGCTATAATTGCAGGTGCACTTAATAGAACTATACTCTGCCAATTGCCTGCTAATTGCTTTTACACAATGTGCATATATGTGTGTGTATGTGTGTGTGAGAGAGAGAGAGAGAGAGAGAGAGAGAGAGAGAGAGAGAGAGAGAGAGAGAGAGAGAGAGAGAGAGAGAGAGAGAGAGAGAGAGAGAGAGAGAGAGAGAGAGAGAGAGAGAGAGAGAGAGAGAGAGAGAGAGAGAGAGAGAGAGAGAGAGAGAGAGAGAGAGAGAGAGAGAGAGAGAGAGAGAGATACGAACAGAGAGGAAAAAATTACAACGTGACTTAACAAAGGAAGGAGTATATACAATCTCCGTTGTATCAATAGACACATAAAGTGATGCAGAGCGGCAATAATAGATAAGGAGAAGCAGGGATAAGGATAAGAAAGGAGAGCAGTGGGGGAGAAAAATGCGAGAGAAAGAGAAGTAATGCGAAATACTGCGAGGATGAATGCGTCTAATACACAAGATGAATGCGTCTAATAGTCTTAGGTATTGTCTGCCTGATATTTCCCTCCTGTTTTTTCCCTTCCCATTTCTTTTCCTTTCATTCCCTCATCCGTTCTCCTCTCTTATTCCTCTTCAAATATATCTCCACTCCGCTCAATCTCTTTTCCTTTGCTTCACTTTGTGCTACCAAAACCTATTACAATGTGTAAATATTATATATACTTGCTGAATCCTCTCTCTCTCTCTCTCTCTCTCTCTCTCTCTCTCTCTCTCTCTCTCTCTCTCTCTCTCTCTCTCTCTCTCTCTCTCTCTCTCTCTCTCTCTCTAACCCATCTCTTTCCTTCATTTCCTTCACATTTCCTCGTTTTCGTCTCTTCCTTTACTCATTTCTTTGGGATATTTTTCACGCAGAGTTAGATGGATAAGTTCTGAAGGAAAAAAACAGATTTATATCAGTGGAGCGAGCTTTTCCAGCAAGAAGCAGGTATGGAGGCTCTGCACACCTGTCTCACCTAGGAGCGTGCAAGGGGGCAGGCTCTCAGGTTCTATTTTTATCTCGTCTGGGGAGTGACACGAGAGAGAATGATAAATGTAGTTCCAGTTATGATGTTTCCCTTGTTCTCTTCCCTTCCCTTCATCCTCTCCTATTTCTTTTCACAACTGCAGTGGCAAGTGTGTTTGTCAGGCGTGTATAAAAGCAAACCCAAACATGTTTCTACTGCAATTTGAAATGTTTGCAGGTCACTTGTACAGTAAAAGTAAATGGGTTCAGTCTTGCTTCTGTGGAGGGAAACGCAGCGCAGGAAGCAACGGCACACATTTACAAAAATAAATAAATAGATTAAACGTTTGAAGAGCAAAGAATCAATACACGGCAAGAGTTCTGAAACTACATTTTAGGCAACTTTTAACTTTTCGTACTAGCAACGGAAAGGCGGATGTTTTCACGAAGACTGTTTTTTCACCCCATCGAAGGAAAAAGTTGTTGTGAACCAAGAATACCAAAAAGTCAATAAACGCATATATGAAACTGGAATTAAATGAAGTAGAAAATCAACATGAATATAAAATGCCCCCCCTCCAAAAACAAAACAAAACTGAAGGAGTCAGGTGATAAAAGTTACTAATTAACCTTTTCTCTACACAGGTACACACTTTAGCCCTCACCAACACATCAAAGAACACAATGGCAAGGTGGAGTCAACGTTGTATGGATTCTCAATACTCTATCTTGTCCGTGAAAATTAGGTACTTCGTAACATTGGGTTTTGGGGATGTAAACGCCTGCAGAGAACTATCGCTTTCCAATAGTTTGTGTATTTCCACGTCAAGGAAGTTCCTCGCCTTTGTGGGGTAAGAGCTTCTCCCTTCATTACCTAAAGAGCCTTCAGCGGTAATTACGAAGGAGGAAGGTAGGATACTTTCAAATATAATTACGCAAACTTCATATGGAAACATTTTCGAGTGAGGGAAGTTATCCAATAAACTCGATCTGCTGTTTCCTTCTATTTTCCTTCAGTAGGAAATAGTGCGAAATGAAAGGCACCACATTTTACAGCGCAAAAATAATCAACGGAGCATTGTTAGCATAGTTTTACATTCATTTATGGTTGATTTTTCTTTATTATCAAGTCATTCTTCCTCTATCGTCCCTTTCTTGTCATCATTTCTTGGTTTTGTTATTGCAGTTTATTTCTAATATAAAAGTGATCACTTGTACTTCTTCGAGACTTGTACACCTCATTTACTTAACGGTGCATTACCTAACTTTTTTTTTTTTCTCTCTCTCTCTCTCTCTTCTCTCTCTCTCTCCTCTCTCCTCTCTCTCTCTCTCCTCTCTCTCTCTCTCTCTCCTTCCCCTCTCTCTCCTTTTCTCCTCTCTCACTTTTCTCTCTCTCTCTCTCTCTCCTCCTCTCTCTCTCTCTTCCTCTCTCTTCTCCTCTCTCTCTCCCCTCTCTTCTCTATCTCTCTCTCTCTCTCTCTCTCTCTCTCTCTCTCTCTCTCTCTCTCTCTCTCCATTATTTTCTCGTAGGCCTTAAGTAACCCCATTTCACATCATAGACCTTATTCCTGATGTCTAAATATAATTGACAGTGTGCCAGACAAACACAACAGCGACAGTACCTGCTTTGCCTGGCATCCAATAAACTTGAAGAGGAAAATTACTAGAAATTCAATCAGCCTTAAGTGTTTGTCAAGGTGAGAACCAATCAGCATGAAGGAAGGCAAGTGGAAGCACACACCGATATCATGCATGAGGCTCAGCTCAAAGCCAATGAGCTTCATGAAAACTGAAAAGTATGTGAGTGAATCAACTTTGAGCAGGTGAAGGAGGTGTCGGGGGAAAAGATGCGGTGGCTAATGATGTACCTGGGAGATAGATATTCTTACGGCAGGTGTAGAGACAGGTGTACATGTCGCTGATACCTGTCGTTTTTTTGGTATTCTTGTTTTATAGACCTTTAGACATCTCTTTCGTTTAATGCATTCATCCATACAGGAAAAACGTATGCTTAAAACTACGAAAATTTACACGCTATCCTTCATGATTTATGTTATAATTATTTTCCCTTCCAGCTATTCTCTCTTTACATAAAGTTTCCTTTGGCCAAAGTTCATCACATCTTCCTTTAGAAACTCTGCCTTCAGGTGATACTGTCTTACTTTCTTGTGTAGGAGCAGGAGTCAGCCAAGTGGAGACATGCAAGTCCGCCCAACAACACAGAAAGACCGAGAATTAATGAGGCTGAGAAATGCAGCAAGAGAGAAGAACATGCAGGCGAAATACATTCACGACAAAACCCAAGTAGATTACTAAGTAGAGTGAAAATGCAATTAACTTTCAGGTAAATAAAATAATTACGTTTGTAGGGAACACCTGCTAAGCGTATGTTAGGAAGACCATCTGTTGGCAACGGAAGAACCAAAACAGAGGAAGGGTAAGGACGGTGAGGAAACGGAACGACAAAAGAAAGGGAAATTAAGTAAGACACAAATTACGTTACAAATTGAATCCTGAATAGAGTGTCGCGGTGTGGAGCTTCCAGTCTTTCTGTGAGGAGCAACGCAAACAAACACACAAAATTAACTATATAAGGAAGACATTTTTGTTCCTTCCTTCCTTTTTTTTTTTTCTCTCTCTCTCTCTCTCTCTCTCTCTCTCTCTCTCTCTCTCTCTCTCTCTCTCTCTCTCTCTCTCTCTCTCTCTCTCTCTCTCTCTCTCTCTCTCTCTCTCTCTCTCTCTCTCTCTAAGGTTGATAATACAACCAGAAAACAACCAGAAATATGTATAGATTTTCATAAATGTTTCGCAATAGAAGTGCTAACGGAAAAAAGAAAAACTATCATATTCACAAGCTACATTTTCAGACTTTCCCTCGTTCCGTCCATCTGCCTGTCTGTCTCTCTTGTCTGCCAACAAAATATTATAATAATCACTAAAACCACATATTACAATCTGTGTTTACGCTTTCCTCGTTTCATCCACCTGTCAGTCCTTCAACCTCAAAAA
>JACEEZ010008467.1:140227-145227 GCA_016584305.1 Chionoecetes opilio | reverse complement strand
ATCCAATCCCCTTCACCATTTGTTGACTTCATAAAAGGTACATCATTAGAGGGTTCATTTGACTGTTTTGAGCTTCATTACTTCTTTTTAGTTCTTTTTTTAGTTTGCTCGCTAGAAACTTGAACATGTGATGACAACCAGTAACATAAAAATAAAAAAAAGCAGATGAAAAAGAGAAGATGAGAAAGAAAAAAAAAGATGAAAGTTGATGCAAGAGGAAAATGAAATAGAAAAAGATGAAAAAAGAGTAAGATAAAAAAAATAAAAAAAGGGTGATGAAAATGAAGAAGATGAAGAAAAGGAAAAAGAATAAAACTACAAAACAACTATTGCTACCACTACTACTATCAATAAAAGCGTCACAATAACACAAAAAGCAATAGTAACAATGCGATCAAAAACAGTTAAGTTTGTTAAATTGCAAATGACATCGTCAGTTCGTTGGTTATTGCGACAACGAGTGGCGCCCTGCAAAACGTTACATTACTGAGTCGCTTTCATGACCTGTGGATTGATATCGGATCAAACACTTTCCTATTTGACCTTTTGTGCCGAGGGAAAAGGTCAATGGTCAGGATCGTCATGCAATTTATTTTTTGTCAGTTTGTGTGTGTATCATTTTCATCATCAAAATATATCCCTTTATTCTTTCTTTCTTTCGTATTTTCTTTCGTTTGATCTCTCTCTCTCTCTCTCTCTCTCTCTCTCTCTCTCTCTCTCTCTCTCTCTCTCTCTCTCTCTCTCTCTCTCTCTCTCTCTCTCTCTCTCTCTCTCTCTCTCTCTCTCTCTCTCTCTCCTCTCTCTCTCTCTCTCTCTCCTTCGAATGTCCCATGGTACTCCGTCTCTCTCAATTCTCCTTCCCCTCCTTTTCCATTTTCTTCCCGTACCTCCTTTCCTTCTTTCCTTTCCACGGTTCCTTAGGGAGAGAAGAGGCAATGCAAATGCAGGACAGGGGGACATTCTGGAGAGAAATGAGAGGGAGGCAAGACGAATAACCCCAAGGAAGTACATGTTTCCGACTGACTGCTTATCCCTTCCCTCCATTTCTTCCTTACCCTTCTCCTTCCTCCCTCAGTCTATCTAGCCTTTCCATCTCCCTTTCCTCCTTCCCGCCGTGTAGTCTTGAGAGGCATTATAGCATGGGAAGGGAGATGAGGCAGAGAGGGGGATAGAACATTGGTCGATGTGAAATGGATCATGGAAGGACCAGACCGAGAGGCGGGTTCACAGGGCTCACACAACCTGGTTTTGGGGTTTGAGATGCGAGAGGGATATAGAGGGGTGAAGGGAATGTATTGTTAAAGCCTAAAGCGAATGGGATAAGAAAATAGAAACACGAAAACAGAGGGTGAGAGAGAGAGACATATTATTGCTCCATCATCAGGGGTATTGTGATATAGTTATTTTGTAGAAGTGACTAAATATATAAAATGGTTGGCAAAGTTAGCGAAAGAGATGAATAATGGACACCAAGCAACACCAACACGGGCAATTCTCTGAGGTGTTGCGGCGTCTGCACTCAACAGGAACCAGATCTTGCAATATTAATACCGTTTTCTTAGGCATCATGTCAAATATTTGGGACAACGGCATTCATTTTGGGTTTCAGATTGTTTTGAGAGGCTAAATTAATATTTGAAAATAGTGTGAAATGGAAAAAATGTCTGATGCTTTGAAATAACAATCCAACTTCACCCCTCAGACAAATCCCACATGTATATAGAAACTCTGAGGCACAATCGATTTGTGAAATTCCTTTTCCACTCCTTAAAATGTTCATAAACAAGTGCAAGGCATATTATATTCTGACCTTCACTGTTCATATTTTGTGGGGGTCAAAATTTGTGCAGGTTTTTTTTCCTTCAAATCCCAAAAAAAACTATCCTGGCGGAAAGGGGCTTCCAGGCAACAAAGAAAATATATGTATGAAGTAATAACTGCTTTTATATTTTTGATACTATCAGATATATATATATATATATATATGATAGTATCAAAATATATAATAAGTTATTATATATATATTATAGTATAAAATATATAAATATTATTATATATATATATATATATATATAGAGAGAGAGAGAGAGAGAGAGAGAGAGAGAGAGAGAGAGAGAGGAGAGAGGAGGAGAGAGAGAGAGAGAGAGAGAGAGAGAGAGAGAGAGAGAGAGAGAGAGAGAGAGAGAGAGAGAGAGAGAGAGAGAGAGAGAGAGAGAGAGAGAGAGAGAGAGAGAGAGAGAGAGAGAGAGGAGAGAGAGAGAGAGAGAGAGAGAGAGAGAGAGAGAGAGAGAGAAGAAGAGAGAGAGAGAGAAGAGAGAGAGAGAAGAGAGAGAGAGAGCAGAGAGAGAGAGAGAAAAAAATGCATGAAAATGGGAGAGAGCGTAGTGGTGAGCAAACCAAGAGTTATGGAATCAGTTTTAAATATGTGTGTGTCATATTGGGGACAACGTTGCTCTGCAGTCCCAACACCCAAGAGTTTTGGTATTCAGGTTTTCCTTGTGTGTGTATTCATCTAGTTGTATTCATCTAGTTGTATTTTACAGGGCCAGAGCAACGCTCGTATGGCCCCGTCGCCATATCAACATTTTTATCATTCATCCATAGTGGTTAGTGTTGGCCGAAGCCATCACCCCGGGAGGGGGGTCACAAACCCCCGGCTGACACCCGGTACCCATTTATTGCTGGGTGGACAGGGGCTGGGGTTTTAAGGAAACAGCCCATATGTTTCCGCTCCGTCCGGGGATCGAACCTGGGACTTCTCGGTTGTGAACCGAGCGTGCTAACCACTACACTACGGAGTACCCGTGTGTGTGTGTGTGTGTGTGTGTGTGTGTGTGTGTGTGTGTGTGTGTGTGTGTGTGTGTGTGTGTGTGTGTGTGTGTGTGTGTGTGTGTGTGTGTGTGTGTGTGTGTGTGTGTGTGTGACGAAGAGTAGGACAACGAAAAGTCCACAATAAGGGCGACGGCGACACTTACGTAGGAGGAGGAGCTAAATGAGGAGGAAGAGGAGGAGGACGAGAAGGAAAAGCCCCACTACACAGGAAAATCTCGCACCGGGATACAATTAGTGGGCGAAGTTGTTGTGGGTTGGACACTGGAAAACTGGGTTATGTGGCAAATCTGGAGGCCGCGGCGCCATAATTGCTTCCCACGACGCACTTTTGGCGCAAGACTTGGAAGGGAAACTTTTGCCATTTCCTCTCATCATCGTGAAGGAAGCGGCGGAAAATTTAAGGCGATCGAGGCACAGGAGTTACGGAGGCGTTCCAGGTTATGCATGTTTGTCACGTTATATATGGCGCCTTTGTTTCGTTTTATGACTCCTATGTCTTATTTAGGTTTAGTTTTGACTCCTATGTTTTTTTTGTTCGTTTTATGACTCCTATGTCTTTTAGTTTTATTAATCCCATGTTTCTTTATTCGTATTATGACTTTTATGCAGTTTTAATAACTCCGCCTTTTTTATATTGTATTATGAATCCTATGCTTTTGTTTTAATTTTGATTCCTATGCCTTTTTTTTTTATGGCTCCCATACCTTTATTTGTTCTCATTTTATGATTCCTATTCCACCTGTTTGCTCTGAGAAGTTAGAAAGTCGCCGTTGGAAGCTTGGAAATTAAAGTGTTCCGATTTTTTTCTTTCAATAGATTGCCAATTCTATTTTTTCCTTTAGTAACAGTTAAATGTTTCCTGGCTTCTGCACTTTCCCTTTTTTTGAAGTTTATTTTCCAAGGAATAATCTGCACTTGTATATTTATATCTATATAATTTTATTATCATTATTCAGATAGCTTGGGTGGTCAAAATATGCACATTTCTTTAAATCGTGTATGCATTTGGTATGAGTTTATGAACTTCATATATCATGTAAATATCGTAAAGAACAAGAATCATACACGAACATTTTCTGAACGTTTTGCAATTCAAGTAACAAAAAAAGTCACAAATGTGTAAATATTCCAACTACGATTACTCTTAACTGATCCTGTTCATAAGATTCTCAAGAAATATTAACTTGGTCAACTTGGCACCTCCAGTTAGGACACACACACACACACACACACACACACACACAACACACACACACACACTCACACACTCACACTCACGCTCACTCACACACACATACACACACACACACACACACACACCACTCACACTCACACTCACATACACATACACATACACACACACACACACACACACACACACACACACACACACACACACACGCTCGTACATAGCAATTACGTACATCTTCCTTCCGCCAGTGACTCCCATATCCCAACGAGACACGAATAATCTATGAGAGCGAGTAAACATTTGTCGTTCCAGGGATGTGCACGAACAGAAGCCATTTCCAGGACGCCTAACGCAGGGACACATTGGGATAACCTGTACAACCTTGTGTATGCTTTGCCGGTGACATCAATCTGTTTCTTTTTCACTCAATAGAGGAAAAGGGAGCATCGAAATTTAAATGTAAATGTTTCCCAAGTTTCCCTTCATCCCTTGTCGTTTGTTATTTGTTTGTTAGTCCTCCATGTCTGGTAACTGAGTCCCGTAGAAGTGTTTTGTCCTCCTCCTCCTCCTCCTCCTCCTCCTCCTCCTCCTCCCTTCAGACTTTGCTTCCATGGTAATTGGTTCCCTTTTGATAGGTTTTCTATATCTTGATTCTTTTTTGCACTGTTGCAGGGAATGGCGGTGGGCAGGAGGGATGACTGCTTTTTTTTTTTACTTGAACTCGTTGATTGTTTCTTTGTTCTATTCTTTCATGTATTTTTATCTTACTATTGTTTCCTTTTGGCACTTTTTCATAGTTTTTTTTTTAAGTACTTTACGTTGCATCGTTTGATAATTTTTTGTTATTCATTGTTGGTCATCATGAATAATTTCCAGATAGATTGCTTACTCTGAAAGAGTTTACTGCACTTCATGCATTATCTATATACTAATTTGTTAATGTAATGACATCAATTAATCTATACCGCAGAGCAAA
>JACEEZ010008467.1:97727-135227 GCA_016584305.1 Chionoecetes opilio | reverse complement strand
TGCAGAGGAGAGGCAGGAAAGAATGTAGTTTTAATACTCCCTGTGGTCCGTATGCAAATATTCTTTGAACCGTACAAAAGCGTATGATGTATAGTAATATTTGTGTTTGCTTTCCCTTTGCAATGTTTGCCTTGTGTATCTTTAATGATTATAATTTTTGTTTCTTTAGTGTTAGCATTATTGAAGCTGTACTTTCAGCTGTAAGTAATGCTAAATAGATGTAGATATTATAATTTTGTGCATTTTTATATTTAAATATATACATCAGGAAGGATAGCAAATGCAAAAAAAACCACAGTACGCTCAAATGCTAATCCCTAAAATGTATTTGCTGAAAAGTTTCAAAATAGTTGGTATATTTAATTCTGAGGATGACTTGAGACTGTTTTATAAGAGTTTCATAGTTTCAATTGTTGCGTTTAATCATTTAATATTACATATTACAGTCATATATCCATCTGTGAATCTTTCCCTAATCTTCACATGTATTAATCGTAGCCTAACCCTATTACAAATCACTCCTATTCTCACTTTTCTTTCGTAAATATATCCCTACCCCTCAAACTCCACATTAAATTATTTCATCCCTCGCATTTCCTTCTTCATCTCCTTTTTCCTACTCCGAATCATTCTCTATCTCTATCTTCTGGTGCCTCTCCACCACCACCACTGCCCAGTCTCCTTATCTTGGGCTCATAAAGGCCTCTGAGAACGGCGTGCGGGGATCACAAGTTGTCGCCCGGGTTGGTAATACTGCAGCCCCACGAGAGACACTAAGAATGCAGTGCAGGGCAAAGGAAAAGAAAGCATGAAGGGAATAATGCAAGCGGATAATTAAAGTAAGAACGTAGGAGGAGGATAAGGGAATGGAATAAAAGTCAACAAAAAGAGAGTTATTACAGAAAGGAGACAGATATATGAATGTAATCCCAAAATTGGTGCTTCATGTTAAAGAAGAAGGAAGAGGTTAAGGCGACACCTTTAACACTATATTTTGCGAGAGAGAGAGAGAGAGAGAGAGAGAGAGAGAGAGAGAGAGAGAGAGAGAGAGAGAGAGAGAGAGAGAGAGAGAGAAGAGAAGAGAGAGAGAGAGAAGAGAGAGAGAGAGAGAGAGAGAGAGAGAGAGAGAGAGAGAGAGAGAGAGAGAGAGAGAGAAGAGAGAGAGAGAGAGAGAGAAGAGAGAGAGAGAGAGAGAGAGAGAGAGAGAGAGAGAGAGAGAGAGAGAGAATGAGTGGGTGGGAGCAAAAACAACAAGAGACAGAACTCATCAGATGGAGAGGTAAGAATGTCAATTAATCTTTTTTTTCTTCAAGAGGAGGAGTCCCTCTAGACGCGTAGCGACGAGGTCCCTTGTCGCGCGACAAGAGAGGTGGTTCCAAAAACTGTGTCTTGGGAAACGTGTGTCCTGGGTCTGGCTAAGGCACGTAAAAGAGGGGCAAAACTATGTAGGATCTAGTCTCAATGGAGGCACGAGTGGCAATTTTGTTAAGGTTGCGAGTGCACAAGAGAGAGAGAGAGAGAGAGAGAGAGAGAGAGAGAGAGAGAGAGAGAGAGAGAGAGAGAGAGAGAGAGAGAGAGAGAGAGAGAGAGAGAGAGAGAGAAGAGCGAGAAGAGAGAGAGAGAGAGAGAGAGAGAGAGTCATACATAGAGAGATAGACAGACATAGCGAGATAGACAGACAGTTAGAGAAACAGACAGAGAGAAACATATATACAGACAGAAGAGAGAGAGAGACAGATACAGACAGAAGAGAGAGAGGTAGATAGATAGCGAGAGAGAGAGAGAGAGAGAGAGAGAGAGAGAGAGAGAGAGAGAGAGAGAGAGAGAGAGAGAGAGAGAGAGAGAGAGAGAGAGAGAGAGACTCCCATGGTAAGATATATAACAGACATTCTGGGAAAAATATCATCAGGGTGTGAATGGTGCCGTATTGCAGGCTTGGGGTCGGTGCTTCGGCTTCATCGTATAAATAGTCGTTCCGCAGTAGTCCTCCCTTAGGTTAGGGTTAGGTTACGGCAGCCTCAGTTTGCACGTACCCTCAGCCAGCCATTTACTACAACATGATACCTTCCCATTTACCCACTGACAGTACTCGGCCGGATAAAACACCAGAGTACGTGAGGTATTTTTATTGTTTTCTTTTGCTATTTTATAACCTACTCGCTCCTAGTAGTTGTTTCTATCCAAGATTTTTAGATGTGAGGCTTCTTTATTTTTATGTGTTAGAATTTTGTAACAACTATGCTGTATATTATCATTGTTTTGTTATTAGAGATGTTATTAGCAGCCGCAGATGAAAATACAATGTAGTTGAAAATTGGAAAAAAGTATCTATGTATGTTATTAGAGAGAGAGAGAGAGAGAGAGAGAGAGAGAGAGAGAGAGAGAGGAGAGAGAGAGAGAGAGAGAGAGAGAGAGAGAGAGAAGAGAGAGAGGGAGAGAGAAAGAGAGAGAAGAAAGAGACGAGAGAGAGAGAGAGAAAGGAGAGAGAGAGGAGAGAGAGAGAGAGAGAGAGAGAAAGAGAGAGAGAGAGAGAGATGAGAGAGAGAGAGAGAGAGAGAGAGAACATCATCTTGAACAATACTTTCTCTTTTCCGATCACTAACAACAAAAAAGCAGGCCGTGTAAGCCTCCCCCCCCCCCCCTCCTTCCAACACCCACGGGACATGTTAAGAGAAACACTCCTACGACTCCCAACCTTTAAGATTCCCTGCAGTAACACCCGAATAATTCTCTCTCTTTCACTCTCACTCTGTCTCTCTTTTCCTCCACCTCCTCTCTCTCTGTACAGTTAGGCGATTGTCTCCAAACATTTCGCAAACTTCAGAAAGACAAGAATTATACATATTTTTTTCCTTTTCATTTTTTCCTCGTTATTTTGCAGGAGACTCATCGCTTTATGTGATCGGCTTTGGCTCAACGGAACGACCGGTGATTAACAGCGGAAAGAATAACCGGAAAGGCATGATGGTACGTTATTATTGAGCATCCGTGACAGTACGACGCTCGCGATAAATTGTTCAGTGGTCGGTAATAATATTAATAATCACAATACAAAAACAATGATAGATGATGCCAATAATAATAACGATAACAGTAATGACAATAATGATAATGATAAGAATGAAATAATAATTAAAATAAGAATGATAATGATAGTTGCCATGAATTCGTGGGTAAAAGGAGTAGAAAGTAAAAAGAAGATTTCGTATGATATATAAATTGGAGATGTAAATTGTTTTTCCTTTTTTTTCTCTCTCTCTCTCTCTCTCTCTCTCTCTCTCTCTCTCTCTCTCTCTCTCTCTCTCTCTCTCTCTCTCTCTCTCTCTCTCTCTCTCTCTCTCTCTCTCTCTCTCTCTCAATGAGCAACAAATACCTACGTTTAAAGTATCATTACATACGACTCAATTATGACTGGCAAGTACAAGTATAAGAAACAAGACAAGATAATGATAACAATAAGATAACAATAAAATGAGTATTTATTTACATATCAACTCTTTTTGAGATTGCTTGGAAACGTACAAAAGGAAGACTTTGCAATATCTCCAACAATACAATGAAGCCTTTTAAACATGCACGAGATACGCGGGAATACGAGGCACGTGTTGCTTTTGAATAGGTGACCGGGAATTGGGTTTACTTATATTTCATAAAAAAATCCTCATAACTGAATAAGAACTCCATACAATGATTCATTTAGTTACACGCAAGATGCAAATGAAGCTTCAAAAGGATACAGTCCTTCAAAAAGATGAGCTAGATGTATTAGTTCCTTCAAAGCTGGCAGCCTTAAACGAGAAACACACACACACACACACACACACACACACACACACACACACACACACACACACACACACACACACACACACACACACACACACACACACACACACACACACACACATACACACACACATACACACACACACGCACAAACGAGATCAAAGAAATATGGAAACGGCCGGCTGCCTTCTGAATGTATATTGGACATAACAGCAGGTATTGCCCTAGGAGATGAAACTGAAGCACACGCGCCTGTTGTGTTCCTGCCGGCACTGGAGGAAGCACATGAGATGAGAGTTTCAGAGTTCTTTGAAATACTAAGATGAATTTATTTCTAATGGTAAATATGTCATCTATTTAAGTCTTTGAGTAGCAAATGTTTCCAGTTCGCAGACATGTTAGTGATGATGGTTGATGATAGTAGCTATATAGTAGTAGTATATAATAGTAGTATAGTAGTAGTAGTATAGTATTAGATATATGATAGTATGTATATAGTAGATAGTGGTAATGATGATAGTGATAATCATTCAACTATAGAATTGATAAAGAGGATATGAGGCGTTTGTTTAATAATAATATGTATGACATTTGGCTTAATGGTGGATATGTTCAAGTAGTAATACAATGTGTGTAGTAATCAAGAAGTTATAAATGATACGCCAGTTTCGTAACATTATCATTGTCTATACAAATACTCATTAAATAGCAATATGATAATGTATGATCCATATTAATATTTGAGTACCAATGATATATATAAACTACATCCCTACTGACCTACGCACCACCTTTACCTTACGATCACCTCACTTACGTTACCCCACCTGACGCTCCTTGTCTCTCGTAACGCCACCTTATATATGTACGTACAAACGCCGCCATTCAAGCTACCCTTTGTGGAGCTCCTTTACTGTCCATAAAAGATTAAATCCAATTAAGATAAATCCATTAATTAATCTGAGGCAATCTTTAGAACCTTGCCTTGAATAAAAAAAGACCTCAAACAGATCTTCCATCTCAAAGGCGTTTCCCCTCCATCCTTCCCTCCCCCACCTCCATCCTCCCTCCTTCTCCTCCTCAACTCACTCCTTTAACAGTCCGTTTACTAAAGCACTTTGGGTAATTACACTTGCAAGACCTTAGTTTCCGACAAGTCAGTATTCTCCCTACGCCTCACTCCCACTCCCTACCACCCCACTCCACTCCCTGCCACCTCACTCCACTCCCCTACCCTGCTTCCCCATTCCACTCCCTGCCACCCCACTCCACTCCCTGCCACCCCACTCCACTCCCTGCCACCCCACTCCACTCTCTGCCACCCCACTCCACTCCCTACCTGCTCCCACTCACTCCCTGCCACCCTACTCCACTCCCCTACCTGCTTCCCCACTCCACTCCCTGCCACCCAACTCCACTCCACTCCCTGCCACCCCACTCCACTCCCTACCACTCCACTCCCCTACCCTGCTTCCCCATTCCACTCCCTGCCTCCCCACTCCACTCCCTACCTCCCCACTCCACTCCCTGCCACCCTACTCCACTCCCCTGCCCTGCCACCCTACTCCACTCCCTGCACCTCACTTACCGCACTCCACACTCTCCCTCCCCTTCCCACTCCACCCACCCAACCGACTCCTCCGTCACGATAACGACACTCGTAATTGTAGTATCAGCGTCAGCCAACTGGGGGTTCCGAACTTTTTGTTTTATCTTTCCAGAGAAAAGGAAAAGTAATGGAACAGTTGCCGAGAGGGAATAAGAGAGAGAGAGAGAAGAGAGAGAGAGAGAGAGAGAGAGAGAGAGAGAGAGAGAGAGAGAGAGAGAGAGAGAGAGAGAGAGAGAGAGAGGAGAGAGAGAGAGAGAGAGAGAGAGAGAGGAGAGAGAGAGAGAGAGAGAGAGAGAGAGAGAGAGAGAGAGAAAAAAAAAAAAAAAGGTGATACGGCCCTAATAATGGGGGAAAGAGAGAAGTGACACGGGCCAAAAAAAGCAGAAAAGATAACAATTGAAAAAGTAGAAAAGAACAAAAAAAATTAAGTGCTAAAGAAAATAATGAAATAAAAAAATTAAGATACCCAAACGGAAAAAAAGTTTAGACAGTGATCAACAGAATAATCTCACGTCTATTACTTAAAGAGATAAAGAGAAAGATAAAAAAAGGAAAAGAAAGAAAAAGAACAACCAGCTAGGAGGAGAGATAATACAAAGAGATTAAAAACTTCGACGCATTTGGCAGCAATCAGCCTCCCCGTGCGTCCATGAGGCTGTGAGGGTAACTAACTAATTCAGAGTTACCGCCAGAGAGACCAAAATGAAACGTGTCTCTTTGGCAACCATTAAGCCACAAAATTTGATACAGTCAGCAATAGGGCAATGACACTCCCCGTGCTCCCCCCCTCCAATTTTTTTTATGAAAAGTCACTGATACGAAAAGTGGGACAGAAAATGGATGAAGGTAAATAAAAAATATGAAATCCAACGCAATGAATTAGAATTAATAAGATAAGATAAGATTTTCATCCTATCTAGACACTTTGCAAGTACCAACTACAAGGTTATTGACTATACAAAGCGCCGCCACGTCAGCACGAACTAGGCGGACTCGAACCGCTGACCGAATGCACAGGGACGCTGCACATTGCGAACTCACGTCGCTACCAGAATTATAATTAATAACTGACAGTAAAATGTATAACTCACAGTCTCACTAAGAGGAAAAATGAATAAACGATAAAAACCCTGATCAACAAATAGAAACAAAAAAATGAAAATAACTGAATCGCATGAATCAAATCATAGGAAAATATATTCGTACAATAAACTGGAAACCAAAATGACAAAACAAAAAACTTATATAGATACACAGAAAAAAATGGAAGAACAGAAAACCACTAGACCATTTTCTTTTCCATTTTAATTTTCCATTTTCTCTCCGTCCTTCCCTCCCTTACTCCCTCCCTCCCTCCTCACCCGTCCTCCCTTATCAACGCCGCAAATTACCAAGCCCTGACTGTTATCTGCGTATCGTCAGTGTAGCCCCTCACTCACCTGAAAACTGGCAACACTCTGATGATAGAAGAGAGCGACCAAAGAGAGGATTGTGGGTGAAGGTTGCTCTCTCTCTCTCTCTCTCTCTCTCTCTCTCTCTCTCTCTCTCTCTCTCTCTCTCTCTCTCTCTCTCTCTCTCTCTCTCTTGAAATTATAAGACCACGAAAAGATAAATCATAGTCGAAGAAAACTTATGCGTAGGTTCTAAGCGAGTGATAAAATGCACAAGGAAATTTTACACAGAAACTGACATTAATAAACACTAAAATAATATAGAATTGACGTTTGGGATTTGTTTCAACGCATTTTCAATTGAATGAACAGCTATTTATGTGGTTGAAATAAGCAAAATAAGAGAAATATAACAAGAAAATCTACCGCATGATTCACAGTTTATGAATAATTTCCTGCAGGTATAAATAGATGTGTAATCTGATGAACACTTGAATGACGATCAAAGAAAAACACAGAAAGTAAGAAAATAATACAGCTATCACTGTTTATCCTCCTCCATAAATAGAATAAAAAATGAATAACGAAAAGATGGATTACACAATAATACAAACGTTCCCCATCACTTAAACAGAAGAAAGAAAACGGGTTTCATCGTTTCCTACGTGCTTTTTTGTTTTCTTTTTTTTCCCAGCGGTTGGCAAAGTCCCCCGCCAATCCCCATAATCCTCTTAGATGCTAATTTCGCTTTTTTTCAGTTTTTAGCCCAAACATTCCTGAGGCTTCAAAAGATTTCGAATGCTTTGTTGGTGTTGTGAGGGGAGTTCTGTGACCTTAAAAACCATACACACACACACACACACACACACACACACACAACACACACACACACACATCCACCCACACACAGAGACCCAGCCACCCACACATAATTTTGCGCTGCTTTAACAGAGAAGATCAAAGCATGGGAGCTATTTTCTTTATATCAGTCAATGAATAATATATCTATGTATCTATCATCCATTTAGACTTTGGTGTTGAAGGTCGAGCCGTTGTGATATCAGAGACATGCTTTTTATCACCTCCAAACGAAGGATCTTTTTCACAAAATAATTTGTTTACATACACGTCCATTTATCGATTGCAACAGAGATACATTTGATAATATGTAGGATTAATAACTCTCTCTCTCTCTCTCTCTCTCTCTCTCTCTCTCTCTCTCTCTCTCTCTCTCTCTCTCTCTCTCTCTCTCTCTCTCTCTCTCTCTCCTCTCTCTCTCTCTCTCTCTCTCTCTCTCTCTCTCTCTCTCTCTCTCTCTCTCTCTCTCTCTATCTCAGATTTTTGTTTAATTCATGTTCAATGCTGCCATGAGACAAAAAAAATTTCTTCAAATTCTTAGTCATACAAAATATAGGAAATAAACCTTTGATATCTTTAGATTAGATTATATTATTTAGATTTATTTAATTAAAGGCACTGAGAGAAAACAATATTTCTAGACTTTTTTCTCTTTATCTGCCTCTTCCCTTTTCCTCGTAGGCTGAAAATGGAAAAAGAAGGAAAGCTGTGTAAGGCGAGGGCTGGAATAGAGGAAGATAGTGGCGATAACCGTGAAATACAATGGCAGAAACAGTAGACACAAGGAGAGTGTGAAGACGGAGAGAAAACAAAGGAGAAGAGGGAAGGAGAGAAAAGCAAAGGGAACCGTGGAATAGAAAAGAAACGAAGGAGGTGTAAGATGAAGGCAATGAGGAGGAAGAATGCAAAGACGAATGGAAGGGCGAGGGAAGAGGTGGAGAGTGAGAAAGGAAGAAGCATAGAGACAAACTGTAATTGGATAAACCGTGGAATAACCCAAAAGAACAATAGGATAAATCATAACATATTCTATACAATCTAAATCCATTTTCTGGGAATTCATATCAACACATCAACTATATTCAAGTGAAAATAAATATAAATTACATATTTAACATTTCGCTTCCTGAAATTAAGGAATGCGCTGCTATCTAACTTTTCAAATGATAATTCTTTCCTTGCTCACAGTTTTCTATTCCCCGTTTTCTTTCCCTAATCTGATAAACAAGTCGAGGGGAGACTCCCATGGGTACCGACACCGCAAGAGAATCATTTGCATATTCAACTTGTTTCCCCTAAAATCCGATAGAATCAGTGAGGGTGACCCAGTGTAGCTTGACAAGACAAGACCAAACGTGTCTCTCTCTCTCTCTCTCTCTCTCTCCTTCTCTCTCTCTCTCTCTCTCTCTCTCTTCTCCTCTCTCTCTCTCTCTCTCTCTCTCTCTCTCTCTCTCTCTATATATATATATATATATATATATATATATATATATATATATCTGACCTGTTATTGACAACTCCAGTCTTGAAATCAGTCTGTATTTATTATTTCGTTTTGATCATTGCAGATTAACACATCAATATTAAAAAATCTAACATCCAGTCAACACGTTCATGTACAACTTAATTAAAAAACTAGCGCTGGAAAAAAAAGTGACAAGTAATAATAGCCTGTCTCTGCTATACACGTGTCTCTCATACCAGCCACTGTGACCTAAAAATAAAAAGCGACTGTTTTTAACCAAACGACCTAAATGCCCCGTTAGCTCACAGCCTCGGTGATGGAGATTTTAGAGGCATTTTCGTTCCCTGTGGCTCATATATCTTGCTAAATTTGCCTCCGAGTGACGACCCATAAAACTTCACGCCAGGTATTTAACTTCGCTTCACCAGTATGTCCACGGCGTTCATCCAATCAAAAGTTTTTTTTCAATTTTTTTTCACTAGTTCCCGTTCGGTGATTGGTTTAATCCTGGCGGTCAGATGTGGAAGTGGAGTGGCCACGATTGAGGACATGAGGATCAGAGTTCGACCTATGAGAGGTTAATCGTGTGTGTGTGTGTGTGTGTGTGTGTGTGTGTGTGTGTGTGTGTGTGTGTGTGTGTGTGTGTGTGTGTGTGTGTGTGTGTGTGTGTGTGTGTGTGTGTGTGTGTGTGTGTGCATGGAAACACATTTAAGACTCTTACGACTGAATGCAAAAACCTGCTCACAAATAACTAATAGTTAAGACATTCAATGGAAAAAACACGACCACATTCCATCAATATATTTTGCTTCTCTTGTTTTTCCTTCAAATAAATCACGCTAAATTCTGACTTGCAGGATAAAATTCACAAGAAAATATAATATAACTTACACACATAGACCACTGTATACCTGGACTGCACACGCGACAATGTTTTGAATTGCGGGGCTGCATAGGGGCCTGCGGGGCGCCCGACAAAGAAATATAGTGGTCTATGGACTATCATATAGACTGGTTTATCAGTATATATGATATACTGTAATCTTTGTAAATGTTTGTTCTATAATATTATCAAATAAAAAACAGTAAAACACGCTAAAGAAATGCCATTACGAGACTATGAAGAAATAGGCATGAACTTAATATTCACTTAACTCTTCGCCATTTAAAACTTTGCGAGTTAACTTTTATCATGAAGGGTATCAATAGAAGCGCAATTTTATCAGCTTTCCATTGCTATATTTCGTTATCTGATAAATTAATTAGAACCATGCATAAATTAGCGTTATAAAAAAAAAAAAAATCATCAATCGGGTAATTTTCCCGATTGATGTTATTTATTTACTTATATATTTCGTTTTCTGATAATTGAATTAGTACCATGTATAAATTAGCGTTGACTAAATAAATAACCTCATCAATCGGGAAAATTACCCGATTGATGATTTTATTTATGTAGTTAACGCTAATTTATGCATGGTTCTAATTCATTTATCAGATAACGAAATATAGCAATGGAAAGCTAATAAAATTGCGCTTCTATTGATACCCTTCATGATAAAAATTGACTCGCAAAGTTTTAAATGGCGAAGAGTTGAAGTGAATATTAAGTTCATGCATATTTCCTCAGAGTCTCGTAATGGCATTTCTTTAGCGTGTTTTACTGTTTTTTATTTGATAATATTATAGAACACACATTTACAAAGATTACAGTATATCATATATACTGATAAACAAGTCTATATGATCCGTATATATATATATATATATATATGAATCCGAGCGGCCCTCCGACTTCAGGCCCTTGTGCGACAGGCCGATATTCCGTGCGCAGTCCAGGTATACAGTGGTCTATGCTTACACATTATCTAAAACGCTAACTACATACGTCACTATATCCTCAATACACATCTCACCATCGTTGTTTTACCTTCCAGATAAAGGTAACCTCATCACAAATGCACGTCTTCCAGCCTCGTAATTCTCATCCCATTTCCAAAACAGAAGGGCCCCTCCCTCCCGCCAGCACCCAGGCAGGGACCATACGGCAGTGTTACGGTTCCCTACATTATCAGCACCACCATCTGCATGTGTTCGGCGACAAGAACACGATCTCATAATAGCCTAGAAAGAGGGGAGAGTCTGGGGGGAGCGAGGGGAAATGGGGAGCCGAGTGAGGTGGGAAAGAAGATAATGGGATGTGAGAGAGAGAGAGAGAGAGAGAGAGAGAGAGAGAGGAGAGGAGAGAGAGAGGAGAGAGAGAGAGAGAGAGAGAGGAGAGAGGGAGAAAGAGAGGAGAGAAGAGAGAGGAGAGAGAGAGAGAAGAGAGAGAGAGAGAGAGAGAGAGACGAGAGAGAAGAGAGAGAGAGAGAGAGAGAGAGAGAGGAGAGAGCTGAGAGAGCAGAGAGAAAGAGAGAAAGAGAGAGAGAGAGAGAGAGAGCTTGCCTATGAGACACAAAACACGCCGGATACATTTAATTCTATTGTAAAATTTGCTAAACATTGGCCATGAAAAAAATACTTGAAAATACTATTTGAAAAGAAAATGTAAAACAACAACGAAGCGAACAAAGGAAGCAGCACCGATGAAAAATGCTTTTCATGTTTTCATATTTACTTCAATAGTTTTGATCAAAGTATTAATCTTTCAATGTTATTTTTTCTTCCTTTATGCTTTTGGCTTTGAGCTAAAAGAAGCGTTCTTTTTTTAATTTTTTGAGCAAACACGAATGAGAAAAATGGATTTCTAAGACTAAGTTTGCTTTTTTCGTTCCTTCAGCAGGAAATATACTCCTGTTTTCCTCTGGAATAAGAGAGAGGAAAAAATATTACTCCCAATCTCCCTTTGCGAGCCAGTGATATTTTCCCTCGCTATCACCCTACTCAGACCTCCATCTTGACGCACGCGTCCAAAATATATGCCGCCATCAAATTCCCTAAATAATCCGTTTGCTACTCCGTCCTGTTTACATACACGGAACGCCCAAGTGTTGGAGGGAAGATGTAAGACATCGTTGTGTTGTCTTATGCAAGAGGGGCGACGGCTATGTAGGTACTACGAACGTGCGTATGTCGTATAGGAAAGGGTACTACCTAAGGCAGGAATGACGCACATTAGAACCTTGATCTTCCTCATAACACTCGAACATCTTAAAATTCATGAATTTCTCGAAAGACTTGAGCGAGTGTGTATCAATAGCGTGTGGAGGAGTATGTATCGCCTGATGAGTACGCTACTTGGGGAGCAAAATATAATGGATTTCTAGGTCATTACTGAATTTTAGGAAGCAGGTCGTGTTTGTGGGAAAAAGATGCAAGTGTCAGGTAATTAAGGTAACGACCTGGCGCTCACCTGGGAGACGTGGCAACGACAGGTGACTCCCGCAGGTGGAAAGGACGGGAGGGATAGAGTGGGAGGGAGGATGGGAGGTCTCTTATCGAATCCACCCACTTCTACCACTCTATTTTATTCCTTTTTTCTTATTTCCCACACAATATAACTCTTTTTATCATTATCATACGTATTATCATTAACATTATTATCATTGTTATTATTATTACTATTTAGAACAATACTTTCTAGTGTTGCTCTTGACCTCTCTCTCTCTCTCTCTCTCTCTCTCTCTCTCTCTCTCTCTCTCTCTCTCTCTCTCTCTCTCTCTCTCTCTCTCTATGTCCCTCCTATAAAAAAACGCACATACTTCTACAGTTAAGTATCAGGTGCGGTGTAAATAAAAATATGCCCTAATTCCTTACATTAATTATTTTTCATAGTTGATTTTTCCCCTTTTCATACACCAAAACCCTAATTTTCCACTCTTTGCATTCACTTTACTAACACTCCTTCAATCCTACTTAGTATACCCACGTGTATGTTACTGACTATCTCATATCTTCCACACAACTACTAACCCTCTGTTACTCCTTATCTCTCTCATACCAAAACAACAGTATCGCACTATATAAAAACACATTAAAACCGTCGGAAAGCCACGGTATATAGCATCACATTCCCTTGGCGCACAATATAGAACTATTCCACCCTCCCTATACCCTCTTCCCTCCTCTCCTACCTCGCCCTCCCGATCCTCCAGAAGACAAATCATGGCCATCCGCAGGTAAATAAGCTTCCATCTGTTAGGCAAAACGAGGCTGAGGGGACGATACTATCAAGGCGAAGGGAGGAAACATTTTGCAAGTCCGCTGGTGAGATAAAAGAATGTGTGTTGCGTCTGTGATGAAGGGGAGTGAGTATTGCTTGTACTTTTTAAAGGAGGGGGGCGTTAAGGTTTCCTATTCATCGAGAGAGGAGAGAGAGAGAGAGGAGAGAGAGAGAGAGAGAGAGAGAGAGAGAGAGAGAGAGAGAGGAGAGAGAGGGAGAGGAGAGAGAGGAGAAGGAGAAGAGAGAGAGAGAGAGAGAAGAGAGAGAGAGAAGAGAGAGGAGAGAGAGAGAGAGAGAGAGAGAGAGAGAGAGAGAGAGAGAGAGAGAGAGAGAGAGAGAGAGAGAGAGTACTATACCAGAAACCATAATTCATTAGTAATTTCTACCATATCTACTAAATTTTGAATTAGACTTAAATTTAAAAAAAACCCATAGAGTTTCATAATCCTGCACATTCCCTAGATAAAAATAAACAACTGATATAAGAATTATTAATATTTTTGTTTTCATGTATTTATGTTTAAGAGCTGTGTTCCATGTTCTGTAAAAAATCTGGCAAAAAAATATACTAATTCTGATTCCAGCAATAGCAATACACTAATTAACATCATAATAACCCTGTGAAAAATATTAAAGCTCAGAAAAAAATGCAAAAAACAAATTTTTACGTGCGAATTTCTTTACATTACAATAATCAAATGGCAACATAAGGTAGTTAATTAATAGTTAAAGGAGCGTAGAGTCCAATGTGAAGTAAGGAAAACAAAATTAATCAGGTGCTATTTACGGAGTTAGGATTCAGGGGCAAACAGGTGAATTTATTATTGTACATCCCTTCCCTCTCTTCTTATTTATTCCCTTCCCTCCCCTTCCCTCCCCTTCCCTCCCCTTCCCTCCCCTTCCCTCCCCTTTAGTACCAGTCCCACCCTACCGTCACTTGTCAGGATCTCTCTCTCTCTCTCTCTCTCTCTCTCTCTCTCTCTCTCTCTCTCTCTCTCTCTCTCTCTCTCTCTCTCTCTCTCTCTCTCTCTCTCTTTTTAGGTCATAAATAACCTTTTTTGAGCACAAGCAAGTAACTTAGTAAGCTCTCTGCAGTAGCCTCATAAAACCTTCACACAAATGCACTGATTCCTAAGTATATGATAAACTTACGAAGTTTCCAGAGTGAATTATTTTCGGATTATTCCTTTATCCTCTCCTTCGAGCGAGGAGGCCAAGATATTATATATATTTTTCTAACTTTTCGCTTTACTCAACAAACAGCCTTAGGGAACAACAACAAAGAAAATATGTCTTTAATTATGTCATCTAAACAAATTATAATCACGAACAGTCAACGACTTATATGTATACTGTACAGTAATCATTCTATTTTACCAGACTGAAGAAAAATAAACGGTTACTCATAAATTTCCAGCACTTTACCGTTTTCCTTCTTTCATTCGTTCCTTAATATCCATGTGCATTTTTCAGTCCAGCCATTAAGATCCTTGGCGAGGGAAAATTCCTTTACATGTCACAGAAAAATATTGTCACACTTAGGGAAGTCCCGGCCACGGCTTAGTGTGGAAAACCGCATTAGGAGGAGGAGGAGGAGGAGGAGGAGGAGGAGGAGGAGGAGGAGGAGGAGGAGGAGGAGGAGGAGGAGGAGGAGGAGGAGGGGGAGGGGGAGGGGGAGGGGGAGGATGGAGGAGGAGGAGGTGGAGGAGAGTGGAGGAGGAGAAGGAGGAGGAGGAGGAGGAGGAGGGGAGGAGGAGGTGGAGGAGGTGGAGAAGGAAGAGGTTGGAGGAGGAGGAGGTCGGAGGAGATGGTGGTGAGGAAGGAGGTAGAAGACGAAGATGATGTGATGGAAGACTAGAGGGATATAAGAAAAGAAAGAGGAGGAGGGAAGCAGTAGAAAAGAGAGCAATAACGAAGGACGAGGAAGAAGGAACAGGAGGAGGTGGAGAAAGAAGAGGTGGAAGAGGAAGAATAATCCAGGAGGAACAGTAACATAAATATACCGAAATAACTCTTGTAAAGTATGAAAAATTGGAGTCTTAAGAAAAAAAAGCAGCAAAAATATATGAAAGCACAGAGAGAGAGAGAGAGAGAGAGAGAGAGAGAGAGAGAGAGAGAGAGAGAGAGAGAGAGAGAGAGAGAGAGAGAGAGAGAGAGAGAGAGAGAGAGAGAGAGAGAGAGAGAGAGAGAGAGAGAGAGAGAGAGAGAGAGAGAGACTTATCATAAAAATATCGTGACTTCTAATCTTTCAAACAAATACAACTTCCTCGCCGACCTTAAACAAAAACATTACAATTGATGTTTACCCAAAAAATAATGATGACACTACAATAACAATAAGAAAATAATAAAAATAATAATACCAATAGTACTTTTATACATTTAAATATATGAATGAAGAGAATATTCCATCTTAACTCTATATAAGTAAAACAGATTATATATAAGTCAAAAACACTTTACATGTGTGTCAAGGGGCGTTGCTTCATGGAAAATAGTAATCCAGCAACTCAAGGTGGCCTGACTCCCTCTTCTGGTTCACTAGCTCGGAAAATCTGAAGCTGTTTTCAAGTCCATGGGGCGAGGCTTCGAAGCAAGGCAACGTGAACCCTATGGAAGCCTTGCAAAAGAAGCAGTCTCGAGGAACCCTTCGAAGCACCGTAAAGATTCAGTTGTCATGTTGTGATGCGCCCATGTAATTGGTTTGTTAAATATGGGTACCACTTCACATTTTAGGATTTTTTTCACAATATTACTTTCGAGGTCATTCTTTTTCTGATGTTATTTTGAATATTTTTGAAGATTAATGCCCATGATTATTTAGCAATATTTTCAAAGCTTTGTGAAAATATATTATGTATTCATCTATAAAACGAAAATTTGATGGGATTAAAACTGTTGAATTCCTTGAACAAAAAGAAGCTATACTGGAGGAGGAGGAGGAGGAGGAAAAAGAGGGAGAAATAACAGTAGAGGAAGAGGAGGAGGAGGAGGAGGAGGAGGAGGAGGAGGAAGATAGCAAGGAACAACGAAAACCTGACAAATAAAGGAAGAGAAACGACAGCCAGAAAATTACTAAGAAATGAAAGGAAAAAAAATGACTGAGGAAAGCAGATAAAAGTCGAAGACAATTTTTGTACGCCGAGGCAAGACGACATTGGGATAACATAAGGAAAAATGAAGAAATGGAAGAAGGAAACTTAAAAGAAAAGCAAATAAAATACATATAAAAACAACTGTTGGCTAAAAAAAATAGATCCATAAATTTCACTCAAACTTCCTTGCAGGTAAAGAATAAAAGGAAACTGTCACCATTGAAAAAAGAAAAGAAAACACCAAATACAAGAAACTGTGACAACAAAAAAGGAACAAAAAACGATGGGTAACAAAAAACTACAAAAGGTCAAAGTCACAGGACAAGATTACAGCGAAGAGGAAACAAAGAAAAATAACAAAGAACATAATGGAAAAATGCAAATAAAAAAATGAAATACAAGAGAGTGACAGGAGGAAAATGAATAATTATACTCAGACAGACAGAGATAGAGAGATAGAGAGATATGAATGAGAGAGCGAGTAATGACGAATGCTTTTTTATGCTTCTATGTATGTAGCACATATACTCGTCTCTTCAGTAAAGGAAAAAAATTGTTTGCTTGAAGTGTACTGAAAACCCACAGATGGAAGAGCAACTTTTTGAGGCCACTCTGAAGCAACTCCGCCGCACAAAAAAAAAAAAAATATATATATATTATGCATTCATGATGAGCAATATTCTTTCTTTATTATCAAGGACACTAATCTAATGAACTTTTTAATGGCGTATGTACTTTCTGGACCGTCTAATGTTATACGACCTCGAAAAAATTTGCTTAACTCTCTCATGGTATGTCTAAACGACGTAAAATAATAATGGAAAATACTTACTAATCCACCTTCACTTCCTTCTCATACACATTTTATCTATTATTATCTTCCATCACATTACAATACTATTACAATCAACTTATATCCAACTAATGAACGAAAAATTCCACCTAGTTTCAAATATATCCATGACGTTGCATTCGTTCATCCCCTTTAATGGTTACCCGGGGAGGCGTTTCGCTTCCCACTGTTTTCCACTCATGAATTATCAGCCAGGGACTCAGACAGCTCAAAATTCTGCCATCACATCCTGATATTTTTCTCTATATTGTTCACAGCCGAATATGATACCTTTAAGTAGGGTTTCTGTTCTTCGTGTAACCTTGAATTTATTTTACCTTTGATTTTTTTTTTCTCTCTCTCTCTCTCTCTCTCTCTCTCTCTCTCTCTCTCTCTCTCTCTCTCTCTCTCTCTCTCTCTCTCTCTCTCTCTCTCTCTCTCTCTTATCCGGAAATTCAAAACAAAGGACTATTCTCTCAGGCGCCTCTTGGCTTCGGCGGCATCGAAGCGAACCCAAATGAAAGTGAATTTGATATAGACGGAACGACAACAGTAATGATAAATGATCCTGGTAGCTGTGCGAAGATATTTGAATAATGATGTGTGTGAGAGCGCTCAAAGGGACAGACAAACGCAAACAGAGAAAAGGGACAAAGAAACCCAGACAGACAGACACAAAAACAGGAAAATAAACACAAAGACAGACAAACAAACACACATAATCTCTGGCATATCTGAGAACAAAATTAAGTTCCCTCTAATGAAATAATTTAAGACGACAAAATTCATAATATACGTAAATCACAGTTTTTCCCCCTCGCAAGGGCACATTTTTAAAGATTTTCTGAAATTCCCTAACATGTCCAAGGGTGTTTTCTTTAATTAATTTGGGTAAAAAAAGTTTGGTTCCTTGGCATTTCCGGATGACAGATGACCAGCCACCTTCCCTCCTGCCATAACTCATTTCAAGGGAGCGTCACTCCCTCTCACTCCCTCCCCCTATCATCCTTCTCCCACTTCCAGCTACTTCCTAGTCTCCTCTTCTCCATAACCCTCTAGTGACCATTCTTAAGAGGGTAGAAGTTTGTCTTTTTATCTATATTTTCGTCGTTCTCATTTTTTTATTTTCTTGTGTGTTATGTTTATACTCTCTTTTCTATATCTCTTTTCCACTTCATACTGTAGCTATTCATATTTTCCTTATAATCAACTTAAACTTTACTAATGGCTTTTAATGGGTTTTTTTCATCGATGTGTGCCAAGACAGTAATATTTTGTAAATCTTTCTTTTCTTCGACATATTTATTTTGATGTTTTATTTGCTGATTTTGATCTTATGGAATCACCAATTTCTGCCGTGACATTACTACCTTCCTAGAAGATGCGATGGAGGAAGCGACAGGGAAATATAATAAGGAGTAAAGATAGAAAAAGAGGAAAAGGAGAAAGAGGAGGAGGAAAAGGAAGATGCTGGTTGGCCATCTTCGCAAACATTTCCGGCCAATCAGCCCTAAAGCTCGCCCGTATTTGCCTAGAGTCTCTTGTTTATTGAGTGAACCACACGAAGATTTGTTGTCGTTGATATTTCTGTTGTTGTTTAGCATGATGATGGTGGTTGATATAAGAATTTAAGTCATTTATATTGCTGTCCAATCCATGGGAAACTGTCCTATAAACACGGTGCACTACTTAAATGCACATGGTGAAATTTATTCAGTTTTGTGTTTCGTATGATGCTTGTGGTTGAGATGATATTGAAGTCAATATATTTGTTTCCTATCAATGGAAAACGGTCCTATAAACATGGTACACTCCACTTGAATGCATGGTAAAAATTATTCCTTTTTGTGTGTGTTTTTCGCTGTAGAGCCTGGAGGTCAGCCTAAACATAGCACCTGCCCAACTTTTAAGAGAAGATTAAAACTCGACACAAACAAGGTTGGAGGACCTATTAAGAAGTTTATTCCGGGGGATTTTCAAGGTGGGTATTTTCAAGGAAGCTTCTGCCTCGCCTGCCTCAAAAAGTTAGGCCCAACGAGAAAATAGTTATTGAGACAAAACTGAGCTGCATCAAATAGCAAGATTTATTGTCTCTCTCTCTCTCTCTCTCTCTCTCTCTCTCTCTCTCTCTCTCTCTCTCTCTCTCTCTCTCTCTCTCTCTCTCTCTCTCTCTCTCTCTTTCTCTCTCTCTCTCTCTCGTGCCAATAAATGACCTTTCTACCAACCAACTCATTTTACTTTTGTTGACTCGGACTTTGCGAGGAGGACAAGTTTAGGGAGCGACTATTGGTTTGAGAGCTGGACACGTTTTTCGACAAGTTGGTGAGCGGCTTGACAGAAGGATAAACACAGCCAGACAAGAATATAAAATTGAGGACGGAAAGAGATAAACATGGAGGAATACAAGGTGGAAATTGTGACAGGCGAGCAGAGACTAGAAAAGAGATTCGTGGAAGAGGATATGCAACAGGGGATGTTGCGAATATTGTTTCAGATAATAATGTTAACAGTAATGATAACAGCAGTAATATAAAACGGAACTTAATTCAATAAGTGATAAAATCTAATATCTCGAAAAAAAGCTTTCTTCTAAGCTTTAAAACATTAATAAACAATTTGAACTGAAAAAAATCCGAAAGTATTGGAAAATCATATAAGAAAATATGATAAATTGATAGGGAGCAGGAAAGAAATTGTATTAAGATCATAAGACTTAATGAAGCTTATATAAAGTTTGGAAAATATGAAAGAGGAAAAGGGAAAGTAGATAAATTAACTAACTTTTGATATCATCACTCCCCTTAGGGCAGAATATCGACTGCGTCTATATAACCCTATTTATCTGTCTTTTTGTCTGTCTGTCTGTCTGCCTCTATCCTTTCTCTATAATCATTAGATGCTACGAGAAAAAAGGTAATCCAGCTCACATTTCCCTTCAGAGGCAGACATGACTATGTCCATTTGCATATAAAAACAAATAAAAAGACTGATGATGCACTGTGAAGACACGAAAAAAAGAATTCTTTGAAGTTACACGAAAAAGCTTAAAATGAAACAAAAATACTTTGAATCATTAAGAAATGGAGATAAAACTGGTTGTTCGTAAAGAAGAAGAAAAAAACAAGAATAATAAAAATAACAATAAAAAGTGAAAAAAAAAGGTATGCATATTAGGAGCAAAACTTTCATAAGGCGTAAAAAAATGTGTGTAAGAGAGAGAGAGAGAGAGAGAGGAGAGAGAGAAGAGAGAGAGAGAGAGAGAGAGAGAGAGAGAGAGAGAGAGAGAGAGAGAGAGAGAGAGAGAAAAGGGGAGAGAGAGAGAGAGAGAAGAGAGGAGAGAGAGAGAGAGAGAGAGAGAGAGAGAGAGAGAAGAGAGAGAGGAGAGAGAGAGAGAGAGAGAGAGAGAGAGAAGAGAGAGAGAGAGAGAGAGAGTGAGTGAAATGCTTTATTCAATCCCCAAGATGAGAAAGTCTAAGGAACGTACTCTCACCTTCTGAATCATTTACATGAACACATCGTTCCGTATGTATGTGTGTGTGTGTGTGTGTGTGTGTGTGTGTGTGTTTTGTGTGTGTGTGTGTGTGTGTGTGTGTGTGTGTGTGTGTGTGTGTGGTGTGTGTGTGTGTGTGTGTGTGTGTGGTGTGTGGTGTTTTGTGTGTGTGTGTGTGTGGGTGGTGTGGTTTGTGTGGTGGTGGTGTGGTGTGTGCGGTGTGTTGGTGTGGGTTTTGTGGGTGTGTGTGTGTGTGTGTGTGTGTGTGTGTGTGTGTGTGTGTGTGTGTGTGTTTTGTGTCGTGTGCGTGTGTGTGTGTGTGTGTGTGTGTGTGTTTACCTGGAACCCTCGCTACCCTCCACTCTCGTCCGAAAATCTGCTTATCGAATGTCGTTAAAAACCACTATTCACATATCGTCGCGGACCCTAAAGTCTCTCTGATTGGTGGCTCTTCTCGCTCATCAGTGATTGCTTACCTGCACGGAATCCACACTAATGAACGGATTGTCAACAGAGCGACTTGTGACCGAACTGCCTCTGCATGACTTCCAATGGGGACAGGATCGGAATAAAAGGAGGTCGAGGGAGGATAAAAGATGAAGATGAAACAGGGATGCGAGTAGGATGAATGGAGAGTATTGACAGTCAGGTAGGGAGACAGGTAGATAATAAAAGGTTATAAATAGACTATGAGAACCAAGATCAAAGGTATATAGATGAATGAATACTCAAATGATCATCCAACAAAAATAATTGTCTTCAGAAACTATGCTATGAATAGAATACAACCTTTTATAACTAGCATATTGTCGTGCATTGTAGTTGGAGAAGATACAAAAATTCTAATTTTTTTCTTCAATTACATGATTTCTCGCTGCTTTTTTCTTACAGATGAAAACAGTTCCACATGACAACTTCAATAGAATTACCATGTTTTCCGTTTTCTGCTCTTAATATGATGTTTTACACACCTAAAATAAAGAGAGAGAGAGAGAGAGAGAGAGAGGAGAGAGAGAGAGAGAGAGAGAGAGAGAGAGAGAGAGAGAGAGAGAGAGAGAGAGAGAGAGAGAGAGAGAGAGAGAAGAGAGAGAGAGAGAGAGAGAGAGAGAGAGAGAGAGAGGAGAGAGAGAGAGAGAGAGAGAGGGGAGAGAGAGAGAGAGAGAGAGAGAGAGAGAGAGAGCGAGAGAGAGAGAGAGAGGAGAGAGAGAGAGAGAGAGAGAGAGAAGAGAGAGAGAGAGAGAATAGAGCTTAGTGTGTGGGAGGAGGTCTTCTTCAGAGGTAATCAAAAGTTTGCAAGGGAAGAAATCTCATTTATAGAAAGGAGGAGCACGCGGGGCACACGAATGGCTCATGTGAGGACGTGACGAAGATGAAAACAACGAAGGGAAGACCCGCCAAAGTGAAAACAAAAGATAGAAAAAAAAATACCAAGCATATTTTACCGAAGAAAACTATTTCATTACAACAGAGAGCGTCCTTAATGACACCTTGAATTCGAGCATCACAATAGCGACTAAAAATAGACAACAATAAGCAAGAAATAAGCGTCTCTTTCGTCTCTTAATATAAAAATAAAACGAAATATTTTATTTTCTCAGAATCTCGCTCATTAATAGACAAAAATATTTTCTTTCTGGTAGATTCTTGAATAATATATATACATGTTTTTTAATAAATTCAATACTGTTTTCCGCAAAATTTACTTTTTTCATAGGAGGCCTACCGTAAACGAGGAAAAAATCATCAAGATAATTTACACAACACATGAAATCGATGCATAACATTTCTAACTAAATCTAACTCTACGTCTCACCTCCTAGGCCATCCCCCCTGGCCCCCTTTGTATATTTAGGGTGGGGCTCCCCTTCAAAATAGGTCATATCCCCCCCACCCAAAAAGAAAAATCAAATCATAAAAAAAACATCAGATTCTAAAAAAAAAGCGGGATGCTGCGAAACCAAATAATAATAAAAACTCTTTCTAGACGTAGGTGTCAAGAAATCAATGAGTGTAATGTGAAAAAGATACAGTATTCCTTTCCGCCATCGACAGACCTGCCTCGCTATTGGCTGCCTCACAATGTTCCTGCCGCCGGAGAAACACCTCAGCCGGAACACGTGATCGGCTCTGGTAATACATGCAACGCAAAACCCGATATCCGTTACCGTCTTCCATTATCATGATGCGCTATTATCATTATTACTATTATTATCATATTTGTTATCATTAGTACTAATATAACTATCACTATTATGGTTATCTGTATCATCATTATACAATTTTCATCATTATTATCATTATCATTGTCATTATTTTTGCTATTCATTATCATTGTCATTATTTTTGCTATTCATTATCATAATTATTGAGAAGACGTACACTATGGCTCATTGAAGACTTAGCCTAACAAAAAAAAAATCAATGCTCTCATACAAATTAGAGACTTTCCACGAAATGACGTTAATAAAAAACACACAAAAACGGAAAAACTGTCGGATGATGGGACGAAAATGGGGGGAAAATTCATAAGGCTTGGTGAAATGTTACTTGTTTTGGCTATTTCTGACCAGTACTTTAGTGGGGCGACGCAGGGTCATCAATATGTATACAGAGACTTAGCCTGTGGATTAGTGTTTTAAGCTGCGGGTTCGAGTTCCTGGCTTTGAAACAGACGTGATTGAGTGGCATATATTTACTTAAGTCTTTATTTCTCCTAAAACTAATGGAACCATGTTTGTTCCCTTAAGTTCCTCTCTCTCTCTCTCTCTCTCCTTCTCCCCTCCCCCTCTCTCTCCTCTCTCTCTCTCTCTCTCTTCTCTCTCTCTCTTCCTCTTCTCTCTCTCTCCTCTCTCATCTCTCTCTCTCTCTCTCCTCTATCTCTCTCTCTCTCTCTGTGCCTCTATCTCTCATTTTGTTTTTCATCACGAAGCTGATAGTGTTTTTAAGTGTAATATTTAGTTAGTATAGTATATGTAGTAGTAGTAGTAGTAGTAGTAGTAGTAGTAGTAGTAGTAGTAGTAGCAGTAATACTAGTAGTAGTAATAGAAGAAGAAATAAAGTTGGTGATCGGAATTGTAACATATCTAACGGTACTTCTTTTATTTTTAGTCATAATTATTCGAGCATAATGTTAGCAATTTCACACCAGAATGATTTTTGCCGGATTGGCTTGTTTTTCTATCTTTTCATACTCATACAACACACGATATCCGCTACAAATGGCAAATCATAGGAATAAAAGAAGCAAATCAGACCAAAAATCAAAAACAAAACACCGCTATGCACTTATATCTAATGTCAAAATAACGCCATTAAGGAAAATAAGATAAAGAAATAGTTTTTGTTTTAATTCCTCGTGTTGCTTTCAAGGGTATTTCTTAAAGTGGTTCTCCTACAGCAAGTAATGAAAGCAGCAAAGACTGGAGGAAACAGTGGCTCGTAAATTTCAGGAAAGGAAAAAAAAAGGTACAGAAAAAAAACTGTCCTTCGTATAATGTAGTTTCTCAAGACATTTTTTTTGTTTTGTGTGTGTGTGTGTGTGTGTGTGTGTGGTACTGTGTGTGTGTGTGTGTGTGTGTGTGTGTGTGTGTGTGTGTGTGTG
This sequence comes from Chionoecetes opilio, assembly GCA_016584305.1. Lineage (NCBI taxonomy): Eukaryota > Metazoa > Arthropoda > Malacostraca > Decapoda > Majidae > Chionoecetes > Chionoecetes opilio. The sequence goes on along the minus strand of JACEEZ010008467.1, from coordinate 110,938 downwards.
TGTGGTGTGTGTGTGTGTGTGTGTGTGTGTGTGTGTGTGTGTGTGTGTGTGTGTGTGTGTGTGTGTGTGTGTGTGTGTGTGTGTGTGTGTGTGTGTGTGTGTGTGTGTGTGTGTGTGTGTGTGTGTGTGTGTGTGTGTGTGTGTGTGTGTGTGTGTGTGTGTGTGTGTGTGTGTGTGTGTGTGTGTGTGTGTGTGTGTGTGTGTGTTGTGTGTGTGTGTGTGTGTGTGTGTGTGCATGGTAACATCTAGTACCTTTATAATAGCGAGTATTTGTAATTGATAAAGAAATAAAGAAAAATTCCAAAGTGTTTTCTAGCTGGGGTCTCCTATTTCCAAAGCCCATTTACGTATTTTTTCCTTCCTTGTATCCTTTTTGCACCAACGGAAATGTTATTATCGCCAACTCTCTGTATTTTTTTCATGCCGAAATAGAGCAACAACCCTTTTTCTTTTAATCTACTTTGGTAAGAGCAAATTCTAATTCGGATTGTTTGAAAGGACACACACACACATACCACACACACACACACACACACACACACACACACAGGTCTCTCTCTCTCTCTCTCTCCTCTCCATCTCTCTCTCTCTCTCTCTCTCTCTCTCTCCTCTCCTCTCTCTCTCTCTTCTCTCTCTCTCTCTCTCTCTCTCTCTATCTATCTATCTATCTATCTATCTATCTATCTATTCTCTCTCTCTCTCCTCTCTCTCTCTAGAAACCAAAAAAGTGACCTAGCTATTAATAAAAAGAATACCTTGGCGCTGGGTTGCTCGGGTGTGCATGGTCTCGACATGAACGGCCTATACTCGAGGGGGCGAGGCGGTGAGGCGGGGAGATAAAAAACCCATTCTTGTTGTTTTACCTTGCACATATCTTTTTGTTCCTCAGTTTCATATTCTTTCCGCTTCTCCATTTTTCTAGGTTTTCTGTGTCCTTTTTAAATATTGCTATTCCTTTCGTGTTCATTGTTTTCATATTTATTTTTATTATTAAACAAGTATTTGATTGTTTTGCTGTTTCGCGTTAATATCCGTTATTTTATTTCACGGTTTCGTAATTTTTCAGTAACTTTCTTCGTATCTTAAACTTTCAAAGCACAGTCAGAAAAATATTACACCAAAAAGTGAAAAGAAACGTCAGACATAAAGTTTAATAGTGCAACTTGACCTGAGTAGTGCACAAAATAAAAGCTTATTTCAGTAAAGACTTTCCCGTGTTAAACTTACATTGTTTTATTTTGTATACGTTTTTTCTTTATTAGAGAACACTCCACAAGTAATATTTCTTTTCTCTCACTCAACATATCATTCCTTAGTGACGTGAGGAGTAATAACAGTAATGATAAAAGGGAATATTGGAGGTGAAGGAGGATCAATAATATAAGAAACCAGGAAAAAACACACACTGAGCTTACATAAAACTTTCTCTCCCTTTCTCTCAACTTGTGACTTCAAAATTGCTACACTTGACAAGATAAAGGAAGGAAAGTTTTTTACTGCCTTAACTCTCTCCCAAATACATATTTTTTAACTCCAACAAAAAGAAAATTAAAGAAACGAAAATTACTGAGAAAAGAGAGAGAGGGGAGGGGAGAGAGGAAGAGAGGAGAGAGAGAGAGAGAGGAGAGAGAGGAGAGAGAGAAGAGAGAGAGAGAGAGAGAGAGAGAGAGAGAGAGAGAGAGAGAGAGAGAGAGAGAGATAGAGAGAGAGAGAGAGAGAGAGAGAGAGAGTAGAGAGAGAGAGAGAGAAGAGAGAGAGAGAGAGAGAGAGAGAGAGAGAGAGAGAGAAGAGAGAGAGAGCGAGCGAGAGGAGAAGAGGAGAGAGAGAGACGAGAGAGAGAGAGGAGAGAGAGAGAGAGGAGAGAGAGAGAAAGAGAGAGAAGAAGCAGGAGAGAGAAGAGAAGAGAGAGAGGAGAGAGAGAGAGAGAGAGAGAGAGAGAGAGATAGAGGAGAGAGCAGAGGGGAGAAGAGAGGGACGAGAGGAGAGAGAGGAGAGAGAGAGAGACGGAAGAGAGAGAGAGTTAAGTGGAAAAGCTGACCTCCTACACCCTCGGCAAGACCCAAAAGAGACCTCGACCAAAACAACCTGCAGGGAAATACCTTAAAGCTGACTTTTTTTGGGACGAGGAAAATCACCTTTGCCTTAATGAGTCTCCCCCTTTCTCTTACACGAGGGGGTCCTTTCTCTAATCCCCAATCAAGGTAGGTTCTCTCTCTCTCTCTCTCTCTCTCTCTCTCTGTCTCTCTCTCTCTCTCTCTCTCTCTCTCTCTCTCTCTCTCTCTCTCTCTCTCTCTCTCTCTCTCTCTCTCTCTCTCTCCTCTCTCTCTCTCTCTCTCTCTCTCTCATACATATACACAAATCAATCTCTTTTAAATAGTTAGTATCATAAAAAAGACTAAAATTGTAAGCAAACATAAAATTGTTGAGAAAAATGTTAGCATGACAAATTAAATGGTTAAGTGTTGAGTTTATTATATATATCATGAAGACTTACCTGTATGTCTGGATGTACCGATGAACTGATGCAGGGTTATTGGGGTTGGCTGGCTTCATAAATTCCTATGAATTCCTATTCCTATAATATGAAAAAATATATTAATCAATCTGTTTTTAAATAGTTAGTACCATGAAAAAAGAAAAAGAAAATATGTAATAAAACTTAAAATTGCTGAGAAAAATATTAACATGACAAATAGAATGGTTAAGTGTTGAGGTTATTATGTATCTCGTGAAGACTTACCTGTATGTGTGGATGTACCGATGAACTGCTGCTGCGGTGACGGCGATCGGCAGGCTCAGAATCTCGACGTCTTCGATATAAAACTGTGTTTGTTGCTCGTTTAACTTTGCAAACACACGAAAGCCACGTCACGCCACGGCCTTTAATATTTGTCTGACGATTACAGTGTGACATGATAAAAAAAATAATAATAACTGTGATATTTGCTCCTAGTTAATAGACGAAATACGATTTGGGCGATTACGATACGATTACGATTACGACTTGTGAAAACCGCGTAAAGTCACGACGTCGTACTAGTATCTTAACATCCTTGGAGTGTTTAATATTCGGAAAAATAACTATGTATTGTAAACCTTTCAACGAATAACAACCTTTTTCCACAGCATATGATTCATAGTAAACGTCAACGAATATTTTCAAAACATAATTTCATGACATATCTAGTACTTAAATGACAAAAAGACAAACATTTACATCTTCCTTACAGATACATTTACCATTCTTCAATAAGTCTTTTTTTCCATTTTCTTTTTAACTTGTACATAAACAAGTGCACACCAAATACCGTGTTAAAAAGGTTGTTGTAACTAAATAAAACAGCAGAGTTAGTACTTACATTACGAAGATCTTGACGTCAGGATTTGGATGGCAATAAAGTCCTGATCTTCATTCCTACAAAAAGGCAGAAAAAAGATAAATCAAACACAATGCATAATCAAATAAATAAACAAAAAGCTGATTCATACCTCTCTCTCTCTCTCTCTCTCTCTCTCTCTCTCTCTCTCTCTCTCTCTCTCTCTCTCTCTCTCTCTCTCTCTCTCTCTCTCTCTCTCTCTCTCTCTCTCTCTCTCTCTCTCTCTCTCTCTCTCTCGCTCAGTGTATCAAGGGAAGCATGGCAGGATTTTACTGAGGGAAAGTTGCAAGCTCCTCCAGGCGGGGAAACGTCCGTGGGAATTTATGGGAAAGGGAGGGAAGGGAGAAGTAAAGAGGAAGGTGATCAGGGCTACCTTTCCCTTCCTCTCCCCCCCCCCCAATACCCTTGCGCTACTCAGGTGTGCTGGGGAGGTCGGAGCGTAAGCAAAGGTAACGAGAAAGCACGTCAGACTCGCAGTACACTCTCTCACGCTATTCGAAAGTGGCTCCTCTCTCTCTCTCTCTCTCTCTCTCTCTCTCTCTCTCTCTCTCACACACACACACACACACACACACACACACACACACACACACTACACACACACACACACACACACAAACACAAACACAAACACAAACACAAACACAAACACACACATACATACATACATACACACACACACACACACACACACACCACACACACACATGGTCTATCTAACACAACATTGGATGGCCAAATAACACCTTATCTAAGTCATTCCCTCACACGACTATTCCCGGTTTTCCCTCCCTTCTCCTCTCTCCCTCCTTCCCTCCCTCCTACAGCCTTGATCTAGCTCCCCGGGTTACGCGCATCTCTCCTTCGCCTCGTCCTCCTCCCCCATCCCTCCTCCAGGCTTCATCACGGAGGCAACTACCGGTTTTACGCGGTCGAGTGTGAGGCGCCAACATGACTGATAAACCAACACATCATCTCCGGGAACACCTCAAGAGCATTGCGAGTTAACACACGTAAATAATAACAAGATATCATGGCAGTAACTCATGTAAAACTAGGTGTGTTATACTGATACGTCTTTGTTTTCTCCCTCTCGTGGTATCGTGCGACAGCCAAGGAAGAGGCAATCAAGTGCGTAGATGAAGCCAATTAAGGGAATGATGTAGGGAGAGTGGGAGACTGAAGCTCATGTGGAAAGGAGGTGCAGAGGAAATGCCTTAGTGAAGATAGGATAGAGAGGATAGGATAGAGAGAAGCATGAGATAGGAGTACCAGGAGTGTACGTATTAGAGCATCATCCTTCTATTTAGGGAGAGTAGCGCAAGATGAGTGGGTTTTTTTTTTAAGGATGCGACAACACGGTAGGTTCAGAGCGGCATGAAATTTTGATAAGGCATCCATAATTCTGGTGTTATTCTTTGTATACCAAGAAAACATGACATTCTTGGATCTCTAGAGGGAAAGGGACGTGTGGAGAGAATGAGAAATGGAAGAAAACGTGAAGGGTGGCAGAGAGAGACGGAAGGAAGGAACAAAAGAAAAGAAAGTTCGTATGAAGATGAGAAAGCATTTTTACAAAAATGAAAATATAAATCGGTCTTTTAAAAAAGGGACAAAATTCAACTATATACCCTAGTAAATAAGATCGCATGAAAAGGAATTAGCTCCTCTACCCAAACGAAAAAAAAAAAAAATTCGATGTCCATATTCCAAAATGGACAAAACTCAACTCTCTATCCTAATTTCCTGCCCAAAATGAAATCCTACACAAAATTAAAATGGAAAAAAATCGATATATACATACAAAAAAGGGACAAAATCCAACTCTATCCTAGTTTGCTCGTGATACAATAAACACACAGAAGCGCCAGTCACCATCACCAAAGCACCACTAACGTCTTCCACGCCACGTCTCCTTCTCGTAACGCAAGACATCAAACGCTACTGCCCGGCTGCCTCCCAAGGGATGCCAAGGCAGCCCAGGAGCTCATTATCCATTCCTCCGGCAGACAGGGGGAAGGCAGGCAGGCAGATAGACAGATGGGAAGACAGGCAAACACAGGAGGTAAAGCAGACACACGCCACCGCTGTTTCTCAATGCCTTGCCTCGTGGAATTCATGACTCGACTGCACAAGCGAGCAAGAGTGAAGAGCAATCACATGTAAATATTACGTAGGCTGCATATTCTGCCACGACTGCATAAGGTAGTCAATCACACACAAGCTCTGGCAGAATAATGCATACTTGGCTAGCTGGCTCTCTCTCTCTCTCTCTCTCTCTCTCTCTCTCTCTCTCTCTCTCTCTCTCTCTCTCTCTCTCTCTCTCTCTCTCTCTCTCTCTCTCTCTCTCTCTCTCTCTCTCTCTCTCTCTCTCTCTCTCTCTCTCTCTAATGCATATTGTAAAGAGTCCAACACAGGCTGAATTTTTTTTATCCACCATTGGCTCAAGTCGGTGAGTGTTTTTTCCTGTTTTCCTCAATTGAAGGACCACCTGGGAAGGAGATGTTTTGGCACAGGTAATGAAGGGCAGGTGGAGGGAAGGGGAGCGGAAGTAAAAGATGGAGGGAAAGAAATAAAGTTTGGGGCAAGAAGTGTTCAGTGACAGGGAAAGAAAGTGACGAACGAGACACAACAACAAGGGTAAAGTATTTCGTGTCAATGGTCATTTTTTTGTCCCAGTTGTCTTTTGCCCCAAGTTGTTTATTGTTTGGTTTGTTTACTTTTATTGCCTTGAAGTTTATTGGACACTGCTTTACAAGCGCAGCATTTAAAAGGATTTACTGATATGGCATTGTTTTATCCCTCAATCTTTCTTTCTCTAATTATCTGATTTTTACATTTCTCCTTATCTATTTTTATTTCTCTTGCTCATTTCTATCTAAAATGTGATACTTTGAGCTACCTCCTTTTATTCACAATTATGACAAGCACTGTTCTTTCCCTTCTTATCCTTCCCTCATTATCCTTATTATTCTTCCCATATATCGCTTCTTTTCTTCTCTCCACCACTTTCATTCACTCCCATCTTCCTTCCTTCGTCTTTTAATTTGCCAATCTTTCTAAAACATCTTTTCTTTCTCCCTTTATACTTTTTTGATACTGTCCTATATATCTTTACGACTGTAGTATCTCAGCCCTGGTCACTACTCTTTCCTCTCTCTCTCTCTCTCTCTCTCTCTCTCCTCTCTCTCTCTCTCTCTCTCTCTCTCTCTCTCTCTCTCTCTCTCTTCATCCCTATGGCAAAAGCGTCCCGTATCACCCCACTACTCGCTTCTTCTCCTCCTCTCTGTGTCCCTTCCTTCCGATACTTGCCGAACTAATTCACCAAAACATCTCGAACACCGCCAAAGTTTCACCAACTCCGCAGAGGTTGTCGACGACGGAAATAGCTGGTGATTGGACAGTGTTTTCTTTCGTGTTCTTTTGCTCTCTCTCTCTCTCTCTCTCTCTCTCTCTCTCTCCTCTCTCTCTCTCTCTCTCTCTCTCTCTCTCTCTCTCTCTCTCTCTCTCTCTCTCTCTCTCTCTCTCTCTCTCTCTCTCTCTCTCTCTCTCTCTCTCTCATCCTTCCCTGCCGTCCTTCACGTCTCCTCCCATTCTTCATCCCCTCCTCGTCCCTTCTCTCTCGGGATCCAAGAATGTAAGGGTCTGCAAACGTCCATTAGCCAACACCATCTGGTCTGAGACGCCCTCTAATCGGCCTCATCCCTTTCGGTTACAAGAGCCTGTTAGTTTTGAGAAGAATAGCGGCCTGCCTCCTCGTCCTACTAGTATTCTGCCACTCTTACGCCCCTCCCCTCCTCTGCCACCTTCCTTTCCTCCTCGTTCCCCTCTGCTTCTTCGTCCTCTTTCCTTCCCTGCCTTTTCTGCCACCCTGTCTGCCTGCTTGCCTTTCTCCTTCTCGCTAAAGTGCCTCATCTCTCTTTTTCCAAAACTCGAGAATTAGATTTCCGTGTTTTTGCTTGTATTTCTTACCTCGCGATGACTGTGTGATGGGTAGGCAGCTTGGCAAGGATTCATTGGTTAATATTCCCGTGATGAGGGAAACGCAGGTAAGCAAACAGGTAAACAAGGAAGGAAAGTAACAATGCAGGTTGGTGATGCAAAGCTGAAAGGACGAACTGGAGGTGTGTATGATGAACGAATGTGTGTCTAGAGCTACACACAAACACACACACAGAAAATACATACATATACATGTATTTATTCTTCCCACGTAAACTCGTAAACATGCATGAAGGTATGCATGCAAGTACCTACGAGAATATACAAGCACAGAGGAAAAATAGAGGCAGCTGAGACCACGGGAACACACAACCTCGAAGAAAAAAAAAAGATGCCAACAAACAAAAAAACACATACATGCACAAAAATCGTTAATAAGTCGAAAAAAAAAGACAGTGACGCAAAGTTAAAAAAAAAAAATACACAATGAAAAAAAAAATCGAAAAAACAAGTAAAAAGAAAACAGAAACCTTAAAGAAGAAATATGAATAATACATATATAAATAGAAGGTTTCGTGAGTGTTTGGGGAAAGGTGTGAGGGAGGAGAGGCGAGCGTTTAAAGCTTCAAGTGGACCAGTTGCATGGGAAGTGAGTGGCTGATGTTATTGTGAGGAGAGAAGTGAGAGAAGTGAGAGAAGTGAGAGAGGGAGAGAAAGAACTAGGGGAAGAGGAAGAGGTGGGTAAGGTAAACTCAGCCTCATCCTTGCCTTGGTGGTGGGTACGGTTTCCTTGAACATTTTGGTGGTGAAGGATGTTAAGACTCCTTCCAAACATCCTTCCATCTAGACACACTCCTTAGGATTTTTGTCATAAGGTGGTATTTAACTCTGCTCTTTACCTGTTTAGTTCGTGCTGTTCATAACTAAGTACGCGCGTATATATGCATGAGTCTGTTTTGATGGTACCTCCTTTTTTTTCTCCCTCTCTCTGTCTCTCTCCCTCCCATCTTCATTCTCCTCGTCTGCATAAATTCTTATTCAGCATCCTCCTTGTTTCTTTTCCCTTGTTTCTTTTCCTCCTTTCTTTATTCCTACTTTTTCTAATGGTGCGCGGGTTCATTTTGACTTTATTCCTTTATAAGCCTCCTGCTTAATGTCTTTTACCCCATTTTAATAAGATTCTCATCATAGGGATTACTCAGCTTTCCAAAATTAAGCCTTTTTCCGATAACCCTACTACTACTACTACTACTATACTACTACTAATACTACTACTACAACTATAAAACAATAATGATAATGATAATAATACGATTATAATAACTAAAACTACTGCAATAACGTTTCCTTTATTTTTTTATGCCTCCTCCCTCTCCTTTTCCGCTTACTTCTCGATTTCCTCTTCCTTTTTCCTGCTCCTTCTCCTCCTTTTCTTCGTCTATCCTCCTCTTTTCCTCCCTCTCGCCTTTCTCATGCCTTCAATTCACCATCCTACTCCTACTCTTACTCCTCGATTTCCTCTTCTTTTAGCTACTCCTTCTCCTCCTCCTCTTCGTTCTACTGTCCTCCTTTTCCTCCCTCTCGCCGTTGGTTGGTGTGAGGCAAAATTTCCCGCGGCCGTGTGTTGGGGTGGGACGTGCGGGGGATGCGTGCGAGGGGCGGCGCTTCTGGCCGTCACCAATGTACACACAGTGGCACACACCAGACAACTTTATCAACCTCTTCCTCCTCTTCCTCTACGTGACTCATTCTGCGTCACTGCAATTCTACTTTCCTCCACCAAATATTGCTTTCTTCGGTTCTTTATCATGTGAGGTTCGTTGTAAATAAATGCTTCTCTTCAAACTCTATTAACTCGTCTGAATTTTTTGTTCAGACCTCACAGTCCATATGATTAAGAAACTGCGCTTTTTTTATAAGTTTATATAGTACTTGTAACATTTGGCTTTCCCATACAACAACAAAATAATCTATAAGAACAACATCTATACTCATAATTCCACGTCGCGTTAACCCCGGCACGAAGAACGATAAATCTATATAACAAGCGCGAAAGTTTGTTTGTTTGTGCGTTTGTCATGATACAACGTCGCCATTTCTCACGGGATCTTTACTCAATTTGGCCAGGTGGCAGCGGGTCCAGATGCCTCCTAGAACAATCTAGAACCTCCTAGAACAATGCATGAACTAAGAAAACCCGGTTACAGGCTCCATATGGGGTAAAATATATATATATATATTTAGCACAAATAGAACGTCGGGTACATTACATGCTAGTTAATATATCTTGACGCACGCAGTTCAGGCTTACATCTAAATAATATAGAATTCAAGGAAGTGTTGGAGATTAGAACATTTTCGAGACCACCTAATCAAAAAGCTTCGGCAATAAAGAAGAAAAAGAAACGGAGCAACTTTTTCCTAGATAAATTTTCACTGCATTATCACTAACGCTACAAGTTCGAAACATTAAAATAATAATAGTAATAATGCTGGTGATGATAGGAAAGAAAATAATGATAATATCAATAATAATAACAATAATCAAGGGGCGAGTAATAAAAAACTTGGAAGGCTTGAGCTTAATGGTAAAATGAATCATCCCTTTCCTCGTCCATTAAGCGACCCCGCTGTGACGGTCGCCCTCTTCAGAAACCCAAAGCATTAAGCAGCTCTCTTAGGCTCTCTATTCCTTATATATTTTCATTCCTTTCCCCTTCGTTTGTACATCACGAAGAAAACAAAATAATGATAAAGAAAAAAAATTGATCAGATGGAGGAGGAGGAGGAATAATCATAAACCAATATTAATGAAGACTTAAATCTTTCCTTGAATTATTAAAATCTTCAAATATTCTTTTCAGGCCTTTAGGTTTGTGAAATTTATGACTAATTGCAGATTAAGGCCAAAAGTGAGCAAAACTGTAATATATGAAAAGAAATCTCTCTCTCTCTCTCTCTCTCTCTCTCTCTCTCTCTCTCTCTCTCTCTCTCTCTCTCTCTCTCTCTCTCTCTCTCTCTCTCTCTCTGTCTCTCTCTCTCTCTCTCTATCTATCTATATCTATCTTGCATGCTTAAAACAGTGGGGTCATTATTTACTCCCTTACAGGACAGGGGAGAAAGAGAGAAAGAGAGAGAGAAAGAGAGAGAGAGAGAGAGGGAGAGAGAGATAGAGAGAGAAAGAGAGAGACACTTTCCCTTCCTCTGTTTTCACTCCCCTCTCACAGCCCTTCCTTCATTTGCCGCCACCGTTCTTGCCTTCATTGACTCAACAAGACCTTTTCTTTCATGTCCAACCCAAAAACTGAAATTCAAATGCGTTGGCGATGTCTCGATTTATGAAGGACACTGGCAATAATTACAAATCAGAGGCTAACCTTTAACGCCATGTAGTATAATTACCTCATTAATTTCTTTTTGGACCAGTTGGCATGTAACACATTAACATTTTATGGACACTAACTCCGCAAAGTGATTCCGTGTCGTGGATTCTATCGGGCATGAACGAAACTAAGGCGATTACAACACAGAAAATTGACAGAACAAATATATGTATACCGTATGACGCAACATGAGTCATAGAATGTGTATGAAATTACCACATAGGCAAAATATCGCATATAAGGTAATAAAATAACCTAAACTAACCCAAACCCAAACCTGACTCAAACTAACCTAACTTTTGCACAATTACTTATTTTCTTGATACTTTCTTCCCGATTTCAAAGGTCAGGACATCATAACGACACCCATTCACTCATGCCTCAAGGACACGCAAATCAAGACACAAGCTTAGGTGGGATATTTAAGTCATGCATCACCTCACATCCTTCAGTCATACGCTACATGTTCTTCCCTTCCCTTCCTAGAATAATTAAATGAAGTACGTGAGATGGCGCTCTTCACATAGCGCACACAGACAAAATTTTGGTAACGCATACATTACTTAGCACTGATACTATGGTTAAAAGAATGCTTACATGAATAATTAACCTCCTTTCCTTCCTCCTATCGTTTCCTTCCTCTTTCCTATCGCTTCCATCGTTTTCCTCTTAGATCTTAAACACAATACAGCAGATTGAGTCACAGCATATAAAGCAGAAACATAAAGTGCAATGTAGAATTTATACCTCGACACAAATTCACGAAAGTTAACCTACAATACAAGAATGAAGAAAATAAAACCGGAGGCATATGAACACCATTCCTTGTACAACCCTTGATATACTTTGATTTCTGTACACTAGAAAACACTGAATCACAAGAACTAATACAGAGATGAAGCGTTGAAAGAGTTACGGCCACTTGTAACTATACAGCGGGTGGTCAAGCATAGTAATTTTCTTCCGTTCTGCATTTCACATTTGATACTTAACGTAAATGAAAAGTGACTTATTCCATCCATCCACTCGCTCAGTATATGTGAATTTGAGTATTCATTTTTAGCACAGATGAAAGACGCGAATCTATACTTTTCTACGTCATCAAGAGACGTAAATCATCGCCGAACTGACAGGCCAAAGACAGGGCAGGTGCGATGCGTGTAGGCGACGCTCCGTCAAGGTCACACTTTCCTCAATTACAGGACAGCGAGGAGATCTATGCCGCCAAAACCCTTCATTGGAGGGATATTTATGTTGCTATGAAATTGAAATATGATTGTAATTACGGCACGATAAAACATCCTTAAAAAATATATGCACATATTTTCCATCATTTCATAAAGATAATTATTTCCAGAATATTTTTAAGCCTGATTCCTGAGTTGAGTTGATATTTCATGAATTTTCCATTTTTTATGATTGGTTCAGTTAGAACTTTTTTTTCTGTATATTTTCTTATAAGTAAACATATTCGATCCTTGCTGTTAAAACCTGTACTACTAATAGTAGTAGTAGTAGTAGTAGTTGTAGTTGTAGTAGTAGTAGTAGTACTAGAAGTAGTAGTAGTAGTAGTAGTAGTAGTAGTAATGGTGGTAGTAGTAGTAGTAGTAGTAGTAGTAGTAGTAGTAGTAGTAGTAGTAGTAGTAGTAGTAGTAGTAGTAGTAGTAGTAGTAGTAAACCTGACTTTCTCCAGTGTGTTTTGTCAGTAAGCTAATTTGATGTGAACGATTATTGAGGAGTATTAATGTGTATGTCACCAAAAAATGCCAAATGGCTCGAGAAATTAATGAGAGGACGCGAGTATTAATCAGACCGCCATGTTTGTCCCCCGAGAGGCTGTTGTTCTTTTTTCACCAGGGAATAATCACGCTTAAAAAACATTATAAGAAAAATTGTGTATTGATTATGGAAAACTGTTAATATTTATCCTTCTTTTTATCGGACGATGATGGATGAGCGACACAAACACACACACACACACACACACACACACACACACACACACACACACACACACACACACACACACACACACACACAGGGTTCGAAAACAATACCTCAACCTCTCCACCACTAACAAACAAGAGACATGAATAACTTTCAATATTCACATTTCTTGATATTCTCTTAAAATACTTATTTGCACGACACCTATTTAAGTCTCCCATAAATAAAACTTGTATAAAAAACAACTTAAATATCTTTCATATTACAACTTTCATGAACCAACTTTTTATCATTCTTACCAGATATGCGGAAAAAAAATTACACAACTTTTTATAGGTCTCCCTCGAGTCTTATATCTCACATATTTCGACTTGTTCTCTACGGTTTCTTCCGTTTCTTTCCTTCATGTGTCTGTCTCTTAAATTTCCTTACTTTTCCCTCCCAGTCTCCCACCTCCTTCCTCCTCAATTTCATACCCAGGGAATGGAAAAGTAGTCAATAAAACCATAAAAACGAAATCGTCAACCCATCTCAGAATATTACCTTTGCAAATGTCTCTTTT
>JACEEZ010008467.1:87727-95227 GCA_016584305.1 Chionoecetes opilio | reverse complement strand
CGAACCGATCACCTCATGTTTATCCTCGAACACCGCGGCGACCAACAGACTATTTGTTTGGCGGGGAAAGACTATTGACGGAGGAAAGGAGGAAGTGTGTGTGTGTGTGTGTGTGTGTGTGTGTGCGTGTGTAGGTGGGTGGGTAGGTAAGAGAGAGAGAGAGAGAGAGAGAGAGAGAGGAAGAGAAGAGAGAGGAGAGAGAGAGAGAGAGAGAGAGAGAGAGAGAGAGAGAGAGAGGAGAGAGAGAGAGAGAGAGAGAGTATACTAATGCCCCTTTCATGAAGTTTTAATAAAGTACAGCAGTTAAGATTCTGGCTTAAGTCTTAACAACACTTACTTAAGATTTCATTACGCTAAGAAATCACTCCTACTAAATTGCCTTTGCTATTCACAATATATAATTTCATATTAACTTATTGTTGAATTTTTGTTCTATATTTCAATACATTTATCTGTTTTTAATGATCAAAGAGATTCAGTCAAATGCTCGTTAGGTAGCTCGTTATAATTATTTTTGTTGAAAGTTATCGAATAATTTGTGCAATGACTACTATAGCATCAAATAAATTCACTTCTATAGCACACACACACACACACACACACACACACACACGCACACACACGCGCATACACACACACACACACACACACACACACCACACACACACACACACACACACACACGCATACACACACACACACACACACACACACACACACACACACACACACCACATTCGCATGCAAATCCAACTAATTGTAAATGATTAGTTACTTCGTACATCTCTACGTTATTTTCTTCCAAGCATTTACATGATTGGACCGTTACTTACCAATAATGGTGTTGCAGAAGGAAAAGTGGAGCGAGAGAGAGGGAAAGTAGGTAGAGAGGGAGGGAGGGAGAGGGAGAGAGGGTGTGAGAGGGAGAAGAAACATACAAATAAAGGGGTGAAACAAGAAAAAGAAAATGCAATATTACTAAATACACAAATCATATTCCAGTCTACTTGTCATCATAAAACACTGATGTATGAACCATAACAAGTCTTGATCTGCTAATGGAATTCAATCATATACGTAAAATCTAAATCACATCCGTGCATTCCTTCGTGTTAGATTCTGAAAAACAATTTATATAAATACTTAATCAATGGTATTCCGAATTTACTCTCGTTTTCTCTTTTTTTGTATGTGAATGGAATAAAAACATTAGTCTTTATTACTTTCAAAGCTGTATCATATTTCTGTTTTTCTGCATATAACCTATCATTAATCTATTGAAATGGTATATTTATAGTCTCACTTCACTAGTTGAGAGCAATTCATAACAGACACTGACTGGTTATAAAATATTTTCCATCTTGTTTTATGCAACAAACAAAATATTGCACGATCTATATATTTTTCCCACACATACACAACACAAGCACAAACAGAACTGTGCAATGCGTGAAATCGTTTGATACACATAAACGAAAAGATACAAAGATTTCCTGATCCATGTGGTATGTATGGAAAACTAAAACTAAAACAATTTCACACGCGCTGTTGTTCCCTTCACACATGTTTTCATTTTCCCATTAACAAGAATCATACGATATTTCAGTATTCTCTTCCTTATATTAGTTGAGGTTGCAGTATTTATCTCTATCATGTTAGTATAATGTAGATTTTCATACGCTCTTTTGTAAAAACGAGAGATAATCATGTTTTTAAGATGGAACCTGAACTCATCGTTGACTCTCGCAACCTCCATGTAACGCTCTCTTACTGCTTCAAGTCACACACGCAATTATATGTTCAAAGGAAGAGCCTTAACACTTCCTCTGTAATACACTCAAGGGACAGACATAACAATTTTTAACATGACAAGATATAATCGTATTTAGGTGCCCTAGAAGTGTATGTGAGAGAGAGAGAGAGAGAGAGAGAGAGAGAGAGAGAGAGAGAGAGAGAGAGAGAGAGAGAGAGAGAGAGAGAGAGAGAGAGAGAGAGAGAGAGAGAGAGAGAGAGAGAGAGAGAGAGAATGCTCAAACTATTGCTTCACGGAAAGAACGGCGAGTGTTAAGAGGTTTAAACAGTCGGTTTGAAACTCAGCAAGGCATGCAATAGTTTATGTGTTGTGACTTTGGCCGTCAAGCTATTTTGTTGCATAGTTTTCAGGTGGTATTCCTTTCAAAATGTTATTTCCAGACACATTCACTTTACGTTCATTTTGCTTCCAGTAAGAGCGGATGGAAATTCTACCCGTGGTGCGGTAATAACTTATATTTCTCTCTATTTTATGATTGAAAACTGTGTGACTCTCTCTCTCTCTCTCTCTCTCTCTCTCTCTCTCTCTCTCTCTCTCTCTCTCTCTCTCTCTCTCTCTCTCTCTCTCTCTCAATGGACAAACGAAAAACGAGATCAAGGTTATATTTGCATTTATTTTTTATGGTGTAGTTATTCCCTTTACATGCTAAAACTTTTCGGAAAGCGTGTGTTATATTTTGCTATGCTTTATTTGTTTCACTCTGCATGTTGAAACTTTTTTGGAAGCTGGTTTCAGTATGCTTCATGGGTATATAGGTTAGCCGATGCATACGTGAAAGTAGAGCGAGAATATGTATATGTATGCATGTATGACGTATGTGATATATTTGCACGTATAACTATATATGTACGCAGATATCAATGGTTGGCTCAATAAAGATGATAGTGAAACGTGCTTCAAGGACTTCGTAAGCTGCACAAGATAAATTTTTCGAAAGTAGAGCGAGAATATGTATATGCATGTATGTATGACGTATGTAATATATTTGCACGTATAACTATGTAGGCAGATATTAATAGTTGCCTCGATAAAGATGATAGTCAAACGTGCTTCAAGGACTTCGTAAGCTGCACAAGAAAATTTTTTCGAAGGGTTGCCCGAGTCCTGACCAAACAAAGGCAATGAAAGGCAGTCAATTACGCTGCCCTGAACGGTGGAGGGTTCGCGGAGCCTCCTTGGTGATATTCAAGGAGGTTATTCCTATCACTGAAGCGCCTGATGCATCCTGATCCTCTATTCTGCTTGGCAATAGAGAATCTGATTGCCTGTAACCGCGTGATGATTACCCTCCTTCAAAGACCTTCTGGGGTTCGAGAAGGGATTCAAATTAGCCGGGTCGGGCGACTCTGGGTCACTCTTGCCGCGCACGTCGATATTATTATCATTGCTATTATTGGCATCGTGATTAGTATTCTTATAGTTATCCTTTAGCATTAGGTATACGCATTTTTTGCATTTTCTCTGATTTCAAATGAGAAAAACACCTTTATTCACACGAATTTTTTTTTTTTTTTTTTTTTTTTTTTTTTTTTTTCATCATAGGGAACTGGCCAAGGGCACAACAAAAATGGGTAACACAAAGCCCGCTTAGTTGCCAGTCCCTATAAAGAAGACAGTAAGAGAATAAAATAAAAACATAGGGGTAGGCCAATTTAGTTCGGGATTACATGAATAATCCTCAACAACAAAATAGTTTAAATCATGGAACTAAACATACACTTTCGTTTTGACTTGCAAAGACGAAAAAAGAACTGTTAAGTCATCGACGCTAAAGCACCATCCTCCCTCCTTCCATCATTAACTTCCGTCTCTCCCACCCGCCTCTCCCTCCCCTCCCACCCTCTCCATTCCCCACAGGACTTATTTCATTACGCTAATTGGAAATGGTAAGTGAAAGAGGAAGTTTTTTTTTTTAATGGTGCAGTGTGGGGTAGTGGGTAGGGGGGAGGGTGAAAGACGTGTTTGGATCCGCTAGGGAACTTTTTTTCTGCACATCTTAAGTTTCTGGTTGGAAGCGAGATGTACCAGATCGACTTTTTTCTTCAATTTTTCTGCCCAAAGGGGAAGAAGAAGGTTGGAGTTTCCCTTTGCGATGTTTTTATTCTATTTTTCTAGATTGCCTTGTGTGACAATTTTGTTTTAGTGTGCACGGAATTCTTATGAGGCCTTTCGTTCGTAACTATAATGATGATGAAAATTATAATGAGTGCTTATCACTATCACAATCTTTACCTATCATTACTATTATTCCAATTGTTACTATCATAATATACTTAAAGAAGGTGGAAATACAGTGTGAGCAGAAGCGTTAATCATTTTTCTGGATGAGGGAAACTTCCTGTCGAGTGCAGTACCCAGAGCCTCGTCATCATATACTCGACAGCTAATTACCACCCTTCAATCTGGCAAACATTTTTTTTGACAAATCCCCAATGAAAACTGACAGACAAATGGAAACATACTGCAGCATATTTGTCCGAGTAGGCTGATATCTCCGAGTTTCAACATAATGAATGAAATACAAGCACATACTTGCATACTCGTACATAGAGAAAAAAACTTCTTTGCTAGACAGAAAAAATAAGTTAAGTGAGAGGCATAGCATGGGAGATCTCAAACAAAGACGCGTACTTTCTGCTAGTAATCAACAAACTCGTGCGACCATTCACTTTATTCTCAATGCAGAAGAACAGCAGTAAGTTTCTTGGTAAAACTGGACGACTTTGTTAATGGTTCATAGTTGAGGCACGCAATCTCACGCTCCCCGTAATAACACACCCACCCAGCGCTGCCCCGTTTGTTTGATTTATTTGAGGTGATTTTTCATCGCTGAGTAAAACATGAAACAATAAACTAGTGTAATGCTTCAAATGTCTGGGGGTTTTTCACGAGCAAAATAAATTAGTACATATTGACAGGCGGGATGACGACGAGGTAATGAGACGACGACGAGGCAATGCTGATGAGGATGATGATGACAATGATGACGATGAGGTAATGAGACGACGACGAGGTAATGCTGATGAGGATGATGATGACAATGATGACGATGAGGTAATGAGACGACGACGAGGTAATGCTGATAACAATGATGATGATGAGGTAATGAGATGAGACGAGGTAATGCTGATGAGGATGATGATAACAATGATGATGATGAGGTAATAAGATGAGACGAGGTAATGCTAATGAGGATGATGATGACAATGATGACGATGAGGTAATGAGACGACGACGAGGTAATGCTGATAACAATGATGATGATGAGGTAATGAGATGAGACGAGGTAATGCTGATGAGGATGATGATAACAATGATGATGATGAGGTAATAAGATGAGACGAGGTAATGCTAATGAGGATGATGATGACAATGATGACGACGAGGTTATGAGACAACGACGAGGTAATGCTGATGAGGATGATGATGAGGTAATGAGATGAGACGAGGTAATGCTGCATATATTCTTTTTTTATACGTAACATGAACGATCTATTGATTCCTGAAACATTCTTCACATCAAATTGTACACGGTATCAAATAACACAAACCTCTGGATGAGTTTAATCGCAAATACAAGCATAAAAAGATAAACACCGTACAAATAAATACAACGCAAATAATAATACAACAAATACGAACCTGTAAAATAAAGTCAAAGAAAATAAACAAAGTGGACTAAAGAAAAGTGGAAAAGACAACCTCTTTCTCTATCCTGACGCGATTCAGTTAACCGGAATCGAAATGCCTTTGCCTTCTCCTATTCCCTCTCCCTCCTTTCCCCTCTCCCTTTTCCTGTCACCCTCCCGCCCCCTCCTCCCTTTCCTGACACCCCACCGTCCCCTCCTCCCATTCCTGTCACCCCCCTACCCCCGATTCGTTGGGGTTGCAGCAGCGGGACAGGTCGAGGTGAGATCAAAGCGACAAACGACCCAAATTACTCAGTCGGTCCTGGTGCTGTTTCTGGTGTTGCTGTCACTCCCTCCACCACCACCACCACTGCCGCCGCTGCCGCCAACCCCCTCCCGCCTGCCTCCCCCTCCTCGCCCCCCCAACCCTCCCACCCGCCGCGCGCCTCCCTTGCATCTCTTCCTCCACACACACACCGCAACCCCGTTTTCTTTCGTTTAAAGGGATTGTAATGGTGCTTGTTTGTTGTGATTGTGGTAGTTGTTTGTGGTTGTTGTTGTTGTTTGTGTTTGTGGTTGTGGTGGCTGTTGGTGTTTCTGGTAGTTGTGGTGGCTGTTTGTGGTTGTTGTTTGTGGTTGTGGTGGTGGTTGTTGTTTGTGGTGGTTGTTTGTGGCAGCGAATGTGGTGGATGTTTGTGGTTGTGGTTGTTGTTTGTGGTTGTGGTAGTTGTTTGTGGTTGTGGTTGTGGTGGTTGAGGTGTGGTTGTTGTTGTTGTTTGTGCTTGATGTTTGTGGTGGTTGTTCGTGGTTGTGGTTGTGGTGGTAGTTGTTATTTGTGGTTTTTGTGGCGGTTGCTGTTGTTTGTGGTTGGTGTGTTTGTGTGTGTGTGTGTGTGTGTGTGTGTGTGTGTGTGTGTGTGTGTGTGTGTGTGTTCATGCAGCAACTTAAAACGAACAACGTATGAACAAACAAGAATCTATACTTAATCTTTACAAACATCTTATTTCACACTGAAAACAAAACGATTAACCGGTAATTAAAACGGGAAATTAAGTAGGTACAACAATAATGACCACCTACCAAGCCATGTCTTATCCTCCGATCGATCGCTTCTTTTCAAACACTTCACTAACAAATAATTACTTTCTCGCCTTGTAGTAGCGACGCCCTTCCTGCTTCACGGCCTGTTACAGAATGCCCAGGGACGCGAAGAAAGCCGGCAAAGTACCCACAATTCCGTGCATCGTCCACACATCAAGTCATCGCCACATGCTTACTCGGTATCTAATTGGACGGACGTGTCAGATGCACCTCTGTGATTGGTTACTTCCGTAGGCTAGGAAACAAGCGGCTTGAGAGGGTGTGGGTGGCGTGTAAAGAGGTGGGGGTGAGGGGGGGTGAAGGGGAGGCGGGGGTTGGGGGGTTAGGGAGGGTGGCGGGGGACGAGAGCGGGACAGATGCACAGGGAAGCGGTGGTGCCGGGTGTTGCGTCATGTTACCATTACCTCGCATTCATATCCTTGATGAAACCTGCGTCTTTGATAGTTCATATAGTATAATAGAACACACCTAACCCGTAAGATGAATACATGTTTACTAGATAGAAAAACAGATTCGTACGTAATGTTGTGGCTGTGATTCGTATATGTGTGTCCATGCAAATAAAAATTATTCCCAAATATATATAAAGTTGTAATAGAAAAATTAACACGTGTTACTTGGTGCATGCAGAAATGTCCTCCATCCACCTCCACTTTGAAGGCGTAAAAATAATAAAGGTTCTCGCTTTTAATGACCTTCAAACTGAGCCGACAGCCACTCAATACCTCGCCGCCGCGCCACATCACAGCGACGCAGGAAAGCACTTGCCGTGTGACTGAGGGCGGGGAGAGGTTGGGATGGGAGGGAGGGGAGGGAGAAGAGGGAGGGAGGAGAGGAAGGGAGGATGGGGAGGGGAGGGGGGCAGATGAGGTGATCGCCTGCCTAACAACAAAGCTATTGGAGGGACAGCGAGCAAAGCAAGATTTGTGTAGATGTGGAACGAGACAGAAACAAAAG
>JACEEZ010008467.1:77727-82727 GCA_016584305.1 Chionoecetes opilio | reverse complement strand
AATTATCATTCCCTTGCTATTATGTCTGTCTGATATTATCTCTCTCTCTCTCTCTCTCTCTTCTCTCTCTCTCTCTCTCTCTCTCTCTCTCTCTCTCTCTCTCTCTCTCTCTCTCTCTGCTCCTACCCTTTGCTTTTTCCCTGTGTAATTTCCTTTTTCTATCGCCATATTTTTATCTGTCCTTACCGTTTTTCCTTTCCATCTTCTTTCCTTCTTCTCCTCGACTAATCAAATGATCGTTATCTCATTAGGTCTATTTTATTCTTTTCAAACTTTCTCCTTGCCTCCTTAATTACTGTCTTGAGCTAGTTTCATTTTGACATTCTTTATATCTTTTATGTCATTAATTAGCGTTCGGTAATGGGGAAAAAACTTGGGCGAGAAATATTTTGTGTACCGTCGATTTTTTATTTGTGTAGATAGAACAGCCCTCTAAACTTTTGGGTCTCTCTCTCTCTCTCTCTCTCTCTCTCTCTCTCTCTCTCTCTCTCTCTCTCTCTCTCTCTCTCTCTCTCTCTCTCTCTCTCTCTCTCTCTCTCTCTCTCTCTCTCTTGCACATACACACACACATATATGAAGAACACAAAGAAACGCTAACGAGGCAATTATCTTGTTTCCTATTTCTATAGACGATTCGGAAACTCTCGGCTTTCTTTGACAATTTTGGCAGGAAATGGTCAAACTTTCCAGCAAAGAAGGTAGGCAGCGAGGGCGAGGCGAGACGCAGGGGAACAAAGTAGATAAATACAATGGAAATACTGGAGCAAAATAATCCTTGAAGAAAATAATGGAGACAATCCGAAGAAAAAAATATTACAAATCTTAACAAATAGCTGGTAAAAACTATACATTTACCATTGTCATTATTGTCATTATTAGAACAATGAAATTATATATATATTTTTTATTACTAACAATGGTTGTTGGTATCATCATTATCATCATAGCGGCTTAATTAAACCTATGACGATTAGCTGTTTTGTCATAACAAGCAGTCTGGAGTTCGATCGTCACTTCCAGCAGAAACTGATGTAAATAGGTGGTTGTTCTCTTACGTATCATTCCCTATTCATATACAAAGAAGAAAACAAATACAAAATATGTCGAATTATGATCTTATGGTTTGGCTAAAGCATGATCACAGACGTAGATGCAGATATCACACACATACAAACACACAAATCTCAACCCACACATACACAAACACACACACACACACACACACACACACACACACACACACACACACACACACAACACACACACACACACACACACACAAGCACGCACGCACGCACTCAACACACGCACGCAAGCATCTTCTGTCTCGCCACAATCAAGAAAATTCGCTGACAGTCGCAAGTTCCGAGCATTTAACGAACCGAGAAATTCCTCCATATTTGCTGGGTGTGCCAAACCAGGCGAGGCAACAAGCCCATGCATGCTGTTGTGTCTTGTTGCCTCACGGTCGAAGAAGCGCGGAAAAAGTACAGAAAACAAAGAGAGAACATAAGCAAACTGTGCTGTGTCGCTTTAGTTATGGAGTGTTTTTTTTCAGTTGTCCTTTTTATGCCTCTTTTATTCTTTCCTCTCACATTTTTTATGTTTATTTTTTTCTATTGTTTTTCTTCCTCTTCCTCGTTATTTTTCTTTCTTTTAGTGTGTGTGTGTGTGTGTGTGTGTGTGTGTGTGTGTGTGTGTGTGTGTGTGTGTGTGTGTGTGTGTGTGTGTGTGTGTGTATTATCGTATATCCAAATGCAAGTAAAGATAAATGAAAAAGTAATGCAAAGCGAGTTTATGCATGTACAAGATAAGAACTCTCTCTCTCTCTCTCTCTCTCTCTCTCTCTCTCTCTCCTCTCTCTCTCTCTCTCTCTCTCTCTCTCTCTCTCTCTCTCTCTCTCTCTTACCTCATGATTTTTTATTATTTATCTTTTTTAGTTTATTCGACCTGTTTTTCCCTCCCTTCGCAACACGAGCAAACAGAAACGAGATATTAAGCAGCGCTAATGTTTTGTAACGAAACAGGAAAACATGAGAATGGAACAAGAGAAAAGCTTTTTTTAAATCCATGTTTAACGTTGAAGAGAGAGAGAGAGAGAGAGAGAGAGAGAGAGAGAGAGAGAGAGAGAGAGAGAGAGAGAGAGAGAGAGAGAGAGAGAGAGAGAGAGAGAGAGAGAGAGAGAGAGAGAGAGAGAGAGAGAGAGAATATTGCCACACTTTCTTCTTGGTCGTAGGAAGGAAATTCTCTCCACTAATACAGCGTAAAGTTTATGGGACAATCTAGCAACGTCGCGACAAGACTTAAGTTGCCAGTAGACTCTCCTGTACCTTACCTTCCTTGTCTCTTTCCCTCTTTCTTTTCCTTCTTCTTTCCCTCCACAGTTTTTTTCCGTCTCCCTGTCCTTCACTTTCAAACTTCTAACACTATTCTTCTCATCACCATCAATCTTTCTCACTCTCTCCGTTACATTCCCTAAATAGATGTGCTTTATTTCACTCTATCAACACCACGTAATTATGTAAAATCGGTGTTTAATTAAAGAAAATAAGGAGAGGAAGGTGGAGAGCGGGGAACATCAAGAGGAAAACCAACAGAATGGAAAAGCTTCAATTTCCCACTACAAACTTTTAATTTGGTCCCAGTGTTGGCGAGTCAATTAGAGTTCCTTCAGTGAGACCTAATTGAGTCGTGGAGGATCAAGTCTCCTTCGTACTCGCTCAGTGCTTGCCTCTTAATAGCACTAGAGAGAGAGAGAGAGAGAGAGAGAGAGAGAGAGAGAGAGAGAGAGAGAGAGAGAGAGAGAGAGAGAGAGAGAGAGAGAGAGAGAGAGAGAGAGAGAGAGAGAGAGAGAGAGAGAGAGAGAGAGAGAGAGAGAGAGAGAGAGAGAGAGAGAGAGAGAGAGAGAGAGAGAGAGAGAGAGAGAGAGAGAGAGAGAGAGAGATTTCGTTAATTCAAAGCCATTCATTTACTCTTTAACGATACATACATTCTTCAGAGACACAATAATATATGTATGAGATATTGGCTTCAAGATGGTAGAGTGGTTAATGTTGCTTCTACCTGTTCCTTGGTTCGACTCCTGCAGTTTAGTCACTACCAGAAAATCAAAATGTAAGAAATGATGTATACTGGAGGTTAATGAATATTGATATTTTAGAGAAAAAGGGAGTATAGTGATAGGTAGTGGGAACAGGGTAAAAAGATAAAGCTTGTTAATGATAAGAAAATGCATTGAAATGGAAAAAGTTAAGAAAAAAAGTATAAAAGGAAAAAATAGAACATAGCAAATACCTGCCATCACATCTACCTGCACGTCCTCTTCCTCCTCCTCCTCCTCCTCCTCCTCCTCCTCCTCCTCCTCCTCCTCCTTTTCATGATAGTTTGGGATGAAAGATGAGGAGAGAGGAATGGAGGAAGGAGATGAGGCGAAGGAAAAGGAGGCAGGAAGCAGACGAGGTGAGAGAAGGTAGGAAGAGGAAAGGTGGCGTGAGAGAAGGAGGGAAGGAGGGAAGGAGGGCGAGAGAAGGAGGCTGAAGTCGTATTACTAGCATTAAGAGAAGACTGAAGAGGCGCCATTAGTGCTTCACTCCCGCCAACTCGAGCTCGAGCGGAAAGCCTGCAGTGTGTGTGTGTGTGTGTGTCTGTGTGTGTGTGTGTGTGTGTGGTGTTCAGAAACCTCAGTTTAACGCATATTTGGAAGGTTCGAAGCACATGTTGGGATTTATGTCTGGTGGGCTGCCAACAAAGGATTCAATAGGATTCTATAATCTGCTCCTTTGTGTTTTGCGTCGCGTGGTATTGGTCTGTGTGGAAGCTCATTGTTGGCGTGAATGCCGCTGCCCTGACGAACGACCACTTATAACGCCCGTCCACCTGTTAACTCGACGGCCTGGCATCAATTTCGTATAACAAGTGAATGTGCCTGATTATCACAAAGCCGGTGAGTAAGTGAGCGATGGAGCTTTAACCCAGATAACAAAGGCAGATGAATATATCCCTCATTTTACATTTCCTCTCCGTCTATTCTCTATTGCAGCACGATGCACGTTAATGAAATAGAATTCACGTTCTCTCGGCAATTCATCTATCGTTGACGCGCTGCACTTAAAAAAAAGTCAACATTGGTTTGTTTGATTTTATTCATTACTTTTTTAAGAAACAAGACTGCATGGAATTGCCAAACACGCACAAACAATCTAATCACAGGATGACTGAGGGTTATTAATTGGCTTTTAAAACCGGTGCGCGTGTATGCTATTAGGTGTGTGTGTGTGTGTGTGTGTGTGTGTGTGTATGTGTGTGTGTGTGTGAATGAATGAGAGAGAGTGCGAGAGACAGACAAATATACTCACAGACACGAGACAGACAGACAAAATTGCATACCAAAACAGACATACAGACATACAGATATTGCCACATGTAAATCCCGGGTGTGTGCTAAAAGAAATTCTTCAATGTTAGCACTGCATCAACACGAAAGAGGTAACACAGCACCAGCATATTTCAAAGCATCGTAAAGCTTCACACTCGTAACATCCATAGAGAACAGGACATAAATAACGCTTGGACACTATCATGGTTTCCCAGAAGCCGTGAATTACCTGGTTAGGTTGAAAGTTAAATACGTTTGTTGTTTGGTGGGAAGCTCTAACGTGACTTTCATTTGTGATGTCGAGTGTTTGATGATTAATTATATCCCTACTTTTGCTTTATTGATATTATTCGTGTAATGCTACTTTCTGGGAATGCGTATAACAGATCATCGGTATAATTTTGACCTGTTCTTTCGTGAGATTAACCTCATTTTCGGGATTATCTGAAGAACGTTGACCCCTGTGAAGTTACTTCTATTTTTTCATATAGGTATGTTACATTCTCTCTCTCTCTCTCTCTCTCTCTCTCTCTCTCTCTCTCTCTCTCTCTCTCTCTCTCTCTCTCTCTCTCTCTCTCTCTCTCTCTCTCTCTCTCTCTCTCTGCCGTTCCCCTCCTCCGTAAGT
>JACEEZ010008467.1:70227-72727 GCA_016584305.1 Chionoecetes opilio | reverse complement strand
ATTGATGAGACCAGCCCAACAGAATCACATTAGGCTTGTTCGTTGATTTGGTCTCGCAGGATAAGTGGTCACAGCCCCGCCGAGACCTCTTGATTGGCTTCCTGATCAATGGCCCTCCTGATCGAGCCAAGAGCAAGAGGAAGAGGCGATCAAAAGACGTGAAGAGAACCACGGCAGAGGTGCGGATGGGAGATAAAGTGAGAGAGGAAACAGAAAACGGGATGCTAGTGTTGGTTATAAAGATGCAAGGGAAGGGGAGGAGTTGGAGGTGAAGGAATGACGGAAGATAAGAGTAGATGGAGGAACAAGTAAATAAATAGAATGGTATAATGAATAATAATAGATAATAAGCTTCATGTGAAAAAAACCCTTGATTATAGCCTTACATACAAAGATAGATTTACGGGCAAAATAATATAAATAATCATAGTAATAGAAGAAAAATAATATATAAAACAAAAACAAAACTGAAAACACTCGATTACTTCTCACTTTTTATCATTATCAGAAAAAACCTTTTTGTAAACAAGGAATCACATCACTTACACCAACTTATCCAATCATCCAATTACAGATACTTTCCCCTCTTCCTCTTTTCTTTCCCTTTATTTCTCGCTCGCGTTAAGTCAAGGTCACACGCGAGCCCCCGTAGCAGCAGCATCAGTCACGCCGCCCCCAAAACACGGCCGTTCGTCACGGTCCTAACAAACTATACTATCGTTCACGTCGCCACTAAAAACATAACGCCAATTGATGTACGTGTGACTTCAGGACAATAAGGGGTGAAGGTGCAGTGTTGTGTGTGTGTGTGTGTGTAGTGTGTGTGTGTGTGTGTGTGTGTGTGTGTGTGTGTGTGTGTGTGTGTGTGTGTGTGTGTGTGTGTGTGTGTGTGTGTGTGTGTGTGTGTGTGTGTGTGTGTGTGTCATTACGTGCTATGCAATCACTATTACCCCAACTTTCATTTCCCACAACCTTCACTACCACCATCACCACCACCATCACCACCAATAACAACAACAACACTAATACTACCACCATCACTACCACCATCACCATCATTGCTGTTACCCTTTCCAATCAATACCAACAGTTTTTTTTATCAATAGCTTTCAACCTTAATTTAATCAACATTCCTATCTCTGTATAGTACAATTTACACATACAATTCATGACCATTTTTTTACTAACGTGTATACTTTCCGCCGCCACCACCATCACCACCACTATCTGAAGCGGCATCTTACACGTAAATAATACCTTAAGGAGCACACCTCTTTATACCTGAGATTACCTGAACACTTACGCTACCTGTGGGCTCTAGGATACAACTAATTAGTGTCTGTGTACGTGTGTGTGAGTAGAAATTGATAAAAGTAAATGCAACATGTGTTAAAGATATAATACCATGTTTATAGGTAATATTTTGATATCACAATTGTCTTCATAATATTCAAACTTTAGACAGTTAGATATTTTTTTTTATATATATTAAGAAAGTTAGATAATTTTTTTTTTTATTATATTAAGAGTGTGAGATACATTTTTCTTCTTTTGTTATATGAAGACAGAAAAAAAAATATATTTTGTTATATTAAGAGTGTGAGAAAAAATATATACGTATATTTTGTTATATTAAGAAGGTTAATATCAGTCTTCTTTGCATTGATTTTAATTTTGATTGAGTATCTAAGGCACATATCTTATTTTCCACTATAATAATCATTTATCTTATCAATCATCTTTTGTTTTATCATGCTGTCACCATCACAACTAATACTAATTTCTTCCCTCTCTCATTCACTCCACCACCACCACCTCTCCCTCCTACACCACCACCACCACCACCACCACCACTACCACCACCTCCTCCACTCCCTCCTACACGGCCAGCCACGAGCCGCCTCATCCCATACCTTAGATAATTTCCTAATAACAGGTGTCCACGATTGCTGGAGAAATATGACCTCAATTTACCCATTATCTAATTATAGTCGTCTAATGCTTTACACGGACGGAGGATAAAAGGAAACGAAAATGCAAACCACTTAAAAACAGTCCTTGAAAATTAATTCCCTCGTTGGCTAAGGTGTGTAATAAACAGGTAAGGGACGGACAGGTAAAGAATGGTGAGGTAAAAAGGTACAACACCTGGACTGCGTTGTGCGATTCCTACCTGCATTGTCCCTCATGTGTCCCTGTCAGAGAGAGAGAGAGAGAGAGAGAGAGAGAGAGAGAGAGAGAGAGAGAGAGAGAGAGAGAGAGAGAGAGAGAGAGGAGAGAGAGATGAGAGAGAGAGAGATGATGGTGAGAGGAGGAGAGAGAGAGAGAAGAGAGAGAGAGAGAGAGAGAGAGAGATACTGTGAGAGCGAGAATGATATATGTTGTTGAAGTTGAGTTGAACGTGTACATACAGAAACGTACTTGCTTTAAACAGTAAAATATACGATATACCAACAAATAAACAAACCTGTATATAAAGTAAATATACAAAAATGCTAAG
>JACEEZ010008467.1:62727-65227 GCA_016584305.1 Chionoecetes opilio | reverse complement strand
AATTTTTGATCTGTCTTCACTTTCCCACTGTCAAGGACTTTCTTTTTTCCATTCTTCTTTCTGGACATCATAGCCCATCTTATTTTCCTTCTTTCACCAAACATTCACCGTCTTCTTTCCTTCTCACTTCTTTCTCCATCCTCCTTTCTTTCTTTCCTTCCTTGCTCTTCCTTCCTCCTTCCATCCTCTCGATTTCCCTCCTTGCGCAACCCACAGGCGATTCTCGGAGATGCATGACCTCGGTGTCGGTAGATCCATAAAACAATGTGATGTATATGAGTCGATCTGAAGAAATTTATGAGGAAACTTAATACACTGCCGAGAGAGAGAGAGAGAGAGAGAGAGAGAGAGAGAGAGAGAGAGAGGAGAGAAGAGAGAGAAGAAGAGAGAGAGAGAGAGAGAGAGAGAGAAGAGGAGAGAGAGAGAGGAGAGAGAGAGAGAGAGAGAGAGAGAGAGAGGAGAGAGAGAGAGAGAGAGGGAGAGAGAGAGAGAGAGAGGAGCGAGAGAGGAGAGAGAGAGAGAGAGAGAGAGGAGAGAGAGAGAGAGAGAGAGAGAGAGAGAGAGAGAGAGAAGAGAGAGAGGAGAGAGAGAGAGAGAGAGAGAGAGAGAGAGGAGAGAGAGAGAGAGAGAGAGAGAGAGAGAGAGAGAGAGAATACCCCTTAATACCTTCTCCTTTTTCCTAACTAAAAGGAAACAACGAAGGCAACGCTACACATGACAAGGTACATTTATATGCTTTCAGGTGAGAACAAAGACGTAACACTCTTATCTGAGGGACGTGCGAGGTCTTGGCTGTTATCCGTGCACGCCCTGCCTCCCCTGCTACTGTTTGGGGCTTCGTGGTTGTCGGTCAAGAAGAAATAATAAGATACAACGTTGTATGGGTGAGGAATAGTGAATACATTGTTAAGAGCATTATTATAATAATAATTATTATTATTATTATTATCAATATGCTTCAAACATTCCTCGTCCTCATTGTTTATATTCTCACAATTTTTGTCGAGATATTCAAAACTATTTCAAAATCACGGGTTGGAAATGATCTTATAAATCTAATAAATTCTACAGTTTGATATATTTGTTAACTATTTTGAAACACTTTAAGAAATATAATATTGCATAAGAATGAGGAACGATCACATTCTTACATATTCTGTAACTATATCCTTCCAATTCCGCGTGTATTTATATATATCATATCCAATATATATATATAATATTATACAATATATACATATAATATATATATATATATATATATATATATATATATATTATATATATATATTTTATAAAATATAAAATATATACAATATATATATATATATTATATATATATATATATATATATATATATATATATATATATTATATATTATATATATATATATATATATTCTATGTTCATGTCAAATTTTACCGACCCATTTTATCTGTCGCGCCAAAGATTTGATGCCTCGGGCTGCCTTGGTGAGGAAGATAATAAAGAAAAGGTAAAGTCGTCTGGTCCCTCCTCTCCTCTATTAGCATCTTCAAACAATAAACTTCAGACACATTCCGACATTAAATCATCAGAGGAGAGATAGTGAGGTTTCAACAGACCTTATCGTTTTATTTTCTTCCGTCCAGCGATTTTCTCCCTTCTCTTTCTCTTTTAATTCCCCACTTTTTCCAGGCTTCCAGATTCGAGGAGATAATCTTTTTTATACACCAGCATAGTCTGATGTTAGTTAAATGACGCCAATTTTTGTACTCGGGAGCGAAATAATGACCCAATTATAACTTTGACAAGACCATGCGAGGTGAAGTGAGAGGAAAAGTGAGAGAGAAAAGGGCGGAACCGTGAAAAAAATATAATAGTTAAATATAATGATGATGTTGTTGGTAAAAGTAATAACAACAACAAAAAAGAACAAAAACTAATACTAACACTACCAATAAAAGACGATGGTGGAAGAGATTAAATAAGAAAACATAAAAAATCGTAAATGGAAATCTTAATATATATCACCATAATTTGAAGAGGAAAATGTTTATCATACATGTGATGCAAAAAACACTTCAAGGAAATTATTGACGGCTGGAGATATATATTTTTAAGAAAGAAATATATAAGATTATCAATTGTCTTTTCATCCACACTGCAAAAAAAACTATCTTCATACTATCTTTAAAACAAATCACAAAAATCAATCTAACTAAAACTCAAAAGATCTGAATTAATGTAATATCTTCACATACTAAACAATGCTTTGTATAGGACTCAATATAAGAGTGCTACGTTTACTCAACGATCAAGAAATAAGCAAAAAATGTCGAGTCTGATCACGCAATGAACGGAACAAAATAAATAGAATAAAGATAAGTAAGAATGTTGAGGAGAATAGAGAGAAAACTAGCTTGGGGAGTCGGTGTTAAGGGCGAGGGAGCGTCTTACCACCCGCCTGATACACCTTATCTAAACTTCTGACTCCGTGATCGATGATGAAACCTTAGA
>JACEEZ010008467.1:37727-55227 GCA_016584305.1 Chionoecetes opilio | reverse complement strand
GTCAGTGCCTAGCGCGATTTTTGTGCATTGGTGTATTTTTCCTTGCATAAATTGCATAACGCTTAAAGTGATCTATATTTACTTTCAAACTATTTTCTTGTTGTTTACTTTATGCTTCGTACTGTTGGCATTTCTTTCCGTGTGGTACAAAAGGAATAGTAAATGATGTATATTTTGCAGGATTTGTATACATGACATAAAACATTCTCCTTGTGAAAGAAAAGGGAATAAAATGCACGCGAATTAAAGTAAACTCGCATGATTCTTTGAAAGCACGAACAAAAAGAAGCCTAAGATGAATGGAGACGAAAAATCTGACAAAAAAAAATCAAGAATTATCAAAGAGAAGAACAGATTTGCCATCCTTCCTGACGATGATTTCAAGGAAGAGAAAAATGAAAACCATTCCAAAGTTACATCAAAAGGCCACAACAAACTTTGTCCTAATTTGCATAATACCAAGTAAGTGTCGACACTGCGGACAAGATGAGATAAACAGAGTGTGTGTGTGTATGTTTGTGTGTGTGTGTGTGTGTGTGTGTGTGTGTGTGTGTGTGTGTGTGTGTGTGTGTGTGTGTGTGTGTGTGTGTGTGTGTGTGTGTGTGTGTGTGTGTGTGTGTGTGTGTGTGTGTGTGTGTGTGTGTGTGTGTGTGTGTGTGTGTGTATGTATGTGTGTGTGTGTGGTGTGTGTGAGTGAAGGGGGGAAGGAGTCAATCGATGTGTGTTGCAATTACAATGGAAATCGAAATTCTATAAAGGTTAAAACGAAGTGACAAAATAAGAATATCTTTTTAAACGCTTCAAATGCGCAAAAAGTAGAGGAAACTCGATTTAATCAGGCGTACCAAACTAAACACGGAAGATCACTAAGGGAAGGCAAGCATAGACCGCGAACCTAACACAGTTGGTACACCTGGTTAGACACGTTAAGGGCTAAAATACACCTTTACGCCCAGCCCAGTAAGGCTTTTCTGCGGCCATAAAACTCACCGGTTTCCGCCAATATTGCAGGAGGGGCCGCACACTCCTTACACCGCCCATGTTGTAGCAAATATCGTTTCGCGTATAAATTTTGTCGATAAGTTGGCTATAAATTTGCCATTTATATTTTATTGTTTAATACCAATGCAGGTTTATGTTTGGCTATTATTCTATTTTGATCATACGGAATGTATTTAATCATACTTACATTTTCTTTAAAGCATATTTGGAAGTTTATGTGAAGAAAAAAAACGCGACACAGTTATTAAATACATATATTAAACATGAAACGAAAACAAATATCGATGACTGGTGATTTTCGGACAAAAGTTGAATGAATATGTCTAGAAAACAATATACAAGAACTAAAGTGTTCAATATAACCTAGAGTATATTTACCTGAACGTTGATACAGAGAGGAATGAAGAGGGGAACGGCTAACACTTAGGGCAGAACACCTGTGGAATTTTACCAAAAACAACTAATTAAGCTCGTTTTACTTGGAGGGGGAAGGTGAGTGCGTGTGTGTGTGCAGTGCGTGTGTGTATGTATGTATGTGTGTATGAGGGAGGCACATGCACCATTCCCCTTATTTTGAGATGAAGGTACGTTGGGGAGGGAAAGATAGAATTTGGGGAAGGTTGGGAAGGAGAGGAGAGCACTAGGTTAACGCTCATTTCTCCCCGTCATCTCCCTCACCATCACCAGCCATCTTCTTAGCGGCACGGGAGATAAAAATGAAGATAGGGCGAGTGATTTATCTTCTTCCCTACCTTAGTTCGTGATCTGGATTATCTTTGTGTTGTCACTGAGGGATGGGAGGAGTGAAAGAAGATTTGTCCAGGAGTAGATAAGAGAGAGAGAGAGAGAGAGAGAGAGAGAGAGGAGAGAGAGAGAGAGAGAGAGAGAGAGAGAGAGAGAGAGAGGGGAGAGAGAGAGAGGGAGAGGAGAGAGAGAGAGAGAGAGGAAGAGGGGAGAGAGAGAGAGAGAGAGAGAGAGAGAGAGAAAAGAGAAGAGAGAGAGAGAGAGAGAGAGAGAGAGAGAGGGGAGAGAGAGAGAGAGAGAGAAGAGAAGAGAGAGAAAAGAGAAGAGAGAGAGAGAGAGAGAGAGAGAGAGAGAGAGAGAGAGAGAGAAGAGGGAGAGAGAAAGAGAAAGAGAGAGAGAACAGAGAAACAGAGAGAGAGAGAACAGAGAGAAGACAGAGAGAAGAGAGAGAGAGAAGAGAGAGACGAAAGAGAAACAGAGAAAAGAGAAACGAGAGAAACAGAGAGAGAGAAGACAAGAGAAAAGAGAAAGAGAGAGATAGAGAGAGGGGAGAGAGAGAGAGAAAGAGAGAGAGAGAAAAAAAAAAAAGATAGAAAAAAGAGATAGAGAGGTAGAGATAGAGAACTAGGGATTAATCATGTGATATATGCAGATACAGGTGATTTGAAGCCCTTCTGTTACGTCATCATGAGGCTTCAAATGTGATCAAGTATTGCGTCGAATCATTTGCATACATGGAATAATCCCAACATCGGATTGTCTATAATTTCGAAATGGCGTGTAATTTCCGTGTGACGAATTTCTGCCAATTAAAAAGGCAACTACACGACTAAAACAAAAATAAGACATAAAGAACATATTGTAATTAATACCGACAGTGACAGTTCAAGGCCGCTACATGAATGTTCTCTCTTGTTATCCATTAAATCACACGGCAATACTGATACTGTTTCAGGCCATTATTGAATTATCTACTGGTATAATTCACCCGCCATTACAAGTCTCCGCCCGCAGAACCAAATCACTCCAGCGAGACAATGAAGCTTTTAATGACGTGTGTTAATGCCTCATCATCCTCTTTATTCCCCCTCTTCTGAAACACCTTCTAATTATCCATTAAATACACGTAGATCATAATACTGACTCAACAGAGACTTAAATTCACACCTAACACCTCTATAGCTCAAGTGTCTCTTTATCTTAAGGTTTATAATCCCTTGTTAATCTTCTTAAATATTTTTCTCTCGTTTGCTCAAGTGATTATTTCCTTCCTTTAAGTTATGAAAGCGATAAGTTTTTTTATATTTATTTTCTAAGTGAGGGACAATGGCTGTTCGTAAAGGAGGAAGGAAGGGAGAGAATGAGAAGAAATGCACGAAGTGGAGGAGAAGAAAGAAATGCAGAAGACGGAGGATGCCAAGAAGCGATGACACTGTTCGACTTTTAAGGGAGGAAAGAGGAAGAGGAGGAGCGTTTCAAGAGGAGGAGGAGGAGAAAGAGGAGGAAGAGCAGAGAGAAAAAGAAGAAAGAGTGAGGTGAGTGAGGGAGATGGAAACTGCATCAGAGAAGAAAAGGAGGAAATTCGTGTGGAGTCAGAAATATGAAATACACAAGAAAAGGAAAGAAATATGGCGTTTATGTGTGTATTTCCTCAATTATTCGTTCATAGGTAAGTTTTTAGCTGGTCTTATGCACTTTTTCATATATGTGTGTTTTTCTGAGGGACCCCGAAATATGATGTTAACCAGTGAAAGGAAGTGGGGAGGGAGGGGAGATGTCGTGTAAAAGGATAGGTACTTCTCTCCTTTCCCATTAGTGCTAAATATTGACAAACTGTGAGGGGAGAGACGAAGGGGTAAGGGGAGGTGTAGGCATTTAAGGTCTAAGGGGCAATGTGTGTGTGTGTGTGTGTGTGTGTGTGTGTGTGTGTGTGTGTGTGTGTGTGTGTGTGTGTGTGTGCGTGTGTGTGTGTGTGTGTGTGTGTGTGTGTGTGTGTGTGTGTGTGTGTGTGTGTGTAGATGGTAAGGTTGAATAAATGTAAGAGAACTGAAGGGTAACAAGGAGAAGGAAAACGAAGGGAAAGCAATGCAATTAAAGTGAAAGGAAATGAAAGAGAGAAGGAGAAAGGGGAGGAAAGGGAAAGGATAAGATACTTAGATCCTATCTAGACACTTTGCAAGTACCAACGACAAGGTTCTTGACTATACAAAGCGCCACCACGCTAGGACGAACTTGGTGGGCTCGAACCGCTGACCGAATGCAGGGACGCTACACGCGAGCCCACATCTCTACCAACCGAGCCACCCTGACACGTGAAAGGGAAAGGAAGGGAAAGACATACACAGGAGGGATCCAGGGAGATGTAAAGAGGAGGAAGAGGAGGAAGAGGAAGAGGAGGAGGAGGAGGAAGAGGAAGAGAAAGAGAAGAGGAGATAGGTCAGTCAGATATATCACCCAAACATTACCTTCACAATGCAACACCACCTCGCCTCCCTCCCTCCCATCCCCTTCCATTCAACCCTATCCCTTGCGCAGTCCAGCTTCAGGCTTTCCTCTCCCCTGCCAAGCCCCTGCCGCTCCCCGGTTCTTCCCCTGCAGGCATTCACGGCCAGCATATAAAACAGAGACCGAGTATTCCTCCCAATATACTGCACCACCACGCACAATACAGACTCATAATGGCAAGAAATTTACTATCGATAAAACAAAAAACCATGTCTTTACCCCTATAATATTTACTCTTGTCTTAGTATAAAGGGCATTACAAGGACCTTATGTTCCACCTTATGTTCCTTTCCTTCCCTGTTCTCGGCCATCTCACGCCCGCGGTCAGTCGAGAGGCATGTGTGGTGGGCGTGGTATAGCCAAAGGGTTGGGCGTGAGGAGGAAGGTCAAGGTATTAAGTGCATATCAATTTTATCGCAGGAAAAGAGTGCAGGGATGGAGGTGAGGGAGGGAGAGAGGGAGGGAGGGAGGGAGAGAGGGAGGAGGAGAGGCAATGGGGATATTTAGCCTGAGGGAAGGATTGGGGATTGGAGGGAGGGGGTAGGGAGGGAAGGAGGGGGATTGGGTAGTTCTCGAGTCAGGGGTGTAGGAAAGTGAAGGGAGGAAGGGAGTGGCTTATGGTTTGGGTAGAAAAGGCAAAGGTTGGCTCGTGGAGTGAAAGGACGGAAGAATATAATCATCCTGCAACAGAGAGAGAGAGAGAGAGAGAGAGAGAGAGAGAGAGAGAGAGAGAGAGAGAGAGAGAGAGAGAGAGAGAGAGAGAGAGAGAGAGGAGAGAGAGGAGAGAGAGAGAGAGAGAGAGAGAGAGAGAGAGAGAGAGAAGAGAGAGAGAGAGAGAGAGGAGAGAGAGGAGAGAGAGAGAGAGAGAGAGAGAGAGAAAAGAGAGAGAAGAGAGAGAGAGAGAGAGAGAGAGAGGAGAAGAAAAAAAAAATGGTAATCCGTGCTCGTAAGTGTTATTCACCAATGGTCTTTTGTTTTGTTTTTTGTTTTGTTCTTTTCCATATTGGTTCGACGGGTGACTTTACGGCTGGACGCGAAATAATTAAAATACATATTGTCCGAACGAAGTCACTGCAACAAAGAGCCATTTAAATTGCGTATCTCACCTCTCTACGATACTTTTATGTTTATGTCTTTTATCAACTTTTTGCAAATTTATACTTTAATTTTCCTACAACGCTTAACATTCTTTAAAGCCAATATTTCCAACCATTCTGTATATGTGTAACCTGATACACTTTTGTTTTGACTCTTATTTCTCTATCACGCATTTTACGTCATTTCACTATTTCTAACTATTCCACCTTTACCATCTGTCCACTATTTCTCCATCTTTTACGTATAGACACACCCACCTCGTCCATCCACTCGCCCGAACCTGCTATTAAACATTTGTCTCCGTCCCTCCCTCTATCCCTCCCTCCATCCCTACCTGCCTCCATGAACAATATGCTTCGTGTGAAAGGGCTCCGTGTTCCCTCAAGGTCTCGACACACGCCCACTAAGTTCCGGACTCAAGTTATCCATCCACCCGCTCTATTAACTCAAAACTCGATTACGTGCACCAGGCAGGGTTAAGTTACGGCCTCGTTCAATCAGATGGAACGGTGCTTCACGTGCAGGGTACTTTATCTGCCTAGGTCATTGCTTCACCTATAATGTGCTTCAAGTCTATTCGTAGTTGAACATGTACTTTGGGTGGGAGATCTTCCACCGTGTCTTGGGGCGAGTTGTTTATGGTTTGTGTGTGTGTGTGTGTGTGTTGTGTGTGTGTGTGTGTGTGTGTGTGTGTGGTGTGTGTGTGTGTGTGTGTGTGTGTGTGTGTGTGTGTGTGTGTGTGTGTGTGTGTGTGTGTGTGTGTGTTGTGTGTATGTGTGTATGTGTGTGTGTGTGTGTGTGTGTGTTGTGTGTATATATGTGTGTGTGTGTGTGTGTGTGTGTGTGGTGTGTGTGTGTGTGTGTGTGTGTGTGTGTGTGTGTTGTGTGTGTGTGTGTGTGTGTGTGTGTGTGTGTGTGTGTGTGTGTGTGTGACGAATTAAAACTTACCGTGAAATTTAGCAATGAATTATTACACACATTATAAACGATGTAGAGTGTAGATGAACCCTTCTTTAAAAAAAACTCATAGATGATCCAAGAAAGTAATGAAATTAGTATATATTAACGATACAACGAGGATATAAACTACGATATAAAAGGAAATTAACTTGAAAAATTGCACTTATCTCTAGGAATCAATCTCCTTGAGTGACCAAGAGGCAATAAATAAATGAAAAAGGTGAAGTCGGGAGAGACAGCAGTGTGGGAAGGAAGGAAGGAAGGAAGTAAGAAAGGAAAGAAAGAAGGTAATGGAAGGAAGTAAGGGAGGGAGAGAAGCAAGACAGGACTCGTGGGATACCAAATTTTTATCCCTTTGCCAAAATACGACTCTAATAACTGGCTATTCATGTCTTGTCGTGTCTTGTGCATTAACCCTTACACTCATCATCATAAATATTCAATGTGTTGTTTATATTCCCATTTCAAGACGTGTATTTGTTCGGGTTTCCCGTGATTTTTAAGTTTCTTGAATAACTCATCGCTTATTACTGTTCATTATCCATATATTTTGTACTTTTCGGTAGTTTTCTATTGCAGGCTGAGGCACATTTCTCCTACTATTTCCTCTCATTTTATTGAACACATTTTGCTGGTTAGTGTTTTGGGCTGTTTGTTACCTTTCCTTTACTATGTAGATTCTTTTAGGCCAATTAACTTTATGAGAAAGTTAGAAGCGTGTTTTCTTCTAGACATATCATTTTCCTTCCAGCTTTGGAATACTCAACGTTGCGAAATGCATATATCTCTCTCTTACTTCCTATAAACGTTTTCCATCTCTGAGGCAATGAATGTCTTGTTGCTTACTAATTGGGTTTTTTTCACTTTTTTAATGTAACTCCCTCCTACGTGGTAAACTTGCTAAACGTGTAAAACGTTCGTTGCATTTGCCTCATAGCGTTATCTTCCTGACTACAAACTTTCCGTAACAATATAAAAAAAAAAAATGTAACCCCCCCAAACACACTAACACACACACGCACAAACCACTAACTAACCACACTATTAACTTCACGATACATAATGCACTCTGACCAATAAATCCGGGAACCTTACTGACCAAGGGTTCACCTGGCGCCTAAGACCTCACGACGCAGCTCACCCAGAACGACCCCGAGTGGAGACAGACTCACCTGGACGGACAAAGAGCCCACTAAAGTCCCCCAGGTAAGTTTTATACACCTGAATCGCAATGTTGTCACAGGTATAAGATTGGTGGGTGTTATTTAAAGGCATTGTCCTCTGTGCCCTCTGTGGGAAGGTAGAGTAAAGGTAGGATTGTTTATTATACTTGTTCCGTAGTTCTCATTTGTAATTCAGATGTTGGGTTGGTTGGTATTTGATAAGTGTTTTTTTAGTGTGTGTGTATGTGTGTGTGTGTGTGTGTGTGTGTATGTGTGTGTGTGTGTGTGTGTGTGTGTGTGTGTGTGTGTGTGTGTGTGTGTGTGCGTGTGTGCGTGCGTGCGTGCGTGCGTGCGTGTGTGTGTGTGTGTGTGTCTGTGTTTGTGCGCTTCGCTCAAGTTAGTAACTATTATTCGCTACCTAAGGATACATACACAAATTTGATGAGTAAGTGAATCCAAGTGTAAAATCAAGACAAATGAATAAAAGAAAATACTACACTAACACAAAACAATTAAAGAGCCAATAACCTTTTAATCCCCCCCCACAAAAAAACCCGAGTAAAAGTAAAACACATTTCATTTTTCCCTTCTTTCGGATATCTTGAGCCACGCACCACACCCTCACCCCCCCCCCCCCCTCAGCACACGCAGCTTAAGGGCAAACACGACCTTCCCCGCACTTCTCCTTCCCATGTGAATTTCTGTACCTTACCGGCGCGCCACGAAAAGCCCGGGGCCTTGAATGGCTGGAGCCGCGACGAGGTGGGTTTGGATCCTGTGGTGGTGCGACCCGTGTATACCTGTAAGGGGGTTTAAGACTCCTTTTAGGGGGATTCTTGCGGGGAAAAAGAAGATACGGAAGACTGGTTCCTTAAGGGTGTTTTGTTTTGCTTTCTTTTGTTGTTGTTGTTAGAGAGAGAGAGAGAGAGAGAGAGAGAGAGAGAGAGAGAGAGAGAGAGAGAGAGAGAGAGAGAGAGAGAGAGAGAGAGAGAGAGAGAGAGAGAGAGAGAGAGGAGAGAGAGAGAGAGAGAGAGAGAGAGAGGAGAGAGAGAGAGAGAGAGAGAGAATATACCCTTACAAAAAAAAACTCAGCCACACCTACATGCAGTATATCGAGTCATGCCCCGAGGCACAAAATATGCATCACAGGACCTGTCAGAGTGGACCATTAGCCAATTTGTCGGACCAGGTGAGCAGGAGAGGCGAGTTCGACCCACTGGCCAGGTAATAAACTAATCAGACTGAGGATCACTCGCCCCCGCCCACCTCAACCTTCGACCTCCAGGTACAAAAACGGCGTCGTACAAGGGGAACAAAGCGCCGAGGAATGGACGGGATAAGGTGTGAAGGAAAATGCTGGGCAGATCGAGAGGAAGGCAATGATTACAGGTTGAATGAAGAGTAAATTGAATCTCAACTCTTTTGTGTTCACATCGTATTTGTGAGGTGTTAGTTTACAATTGTATGAAGTTTATCGGTAACTTGTTTAGTTTTTTCTTGAATCCTTCGTGTGTTTTGTGTTATCTTAAGGAATTAGTAATCGTTCAGTGGATTTTTGTTTTGTTTACATCACAAAGGAGTGGCTAAGGGCAAAAAAAAGAGGTAACAAAAAGCCGCTTAGTTGCCAATCCCTATAAATAAAACCGTAAGAGAATAAAGAAAAGGGGGTCAATGTTTGATTATACGTTTGAGATCTAAAAATCTACATATAAAGGTATTTAGGATGATTAAACACACACACACACACACACACACACACACACACACACACACACACACACACACACACACACACACACACACACACACACACACACACACACACAACAAATACATATATACAGCAAACAGGTAGAAAATGTTGAGATAAAAAATTGATGAAAGCTAGAAGCGAAATATTCCCTGGAATCTAATCTGTCCCAGGGACACTTTTCATCAGGCTTTCTGCGGACTTAATTCCCCGTCCACAACTCCATCAAAACATTTTTCACACAATCCACCCTCCCAACTTTCTCCTCCTCCTCTCTCCTTCTCTTACGCTGCCACTACTTCCCTGCCCTCACGTCGCTTTTTCTCTACGCACTCTCTCACCTATTGACCACTCACTCTCCTCCCGCTCTAACATCCCTAAACTCTTTCATATAAACATTTTACTCTCTCTCTTTTACTCGAACTCTGCCTCTCTCTCTCATACTTCACATACTCAGTTGACCACATTAAATCCTCCTTCAGGGACCTCTTCCTTAAAAGCCTCTTGAGTATTTCCTTGATGCCCTTCCGAAGTGATCTTGAAAGAGGGGAAGGCACCTCCGCCCTTGCTTTAAAGAGTGGGTCTCTGAGAGCCTTACGTGCTCGTGTGTCAGAGGGTGGAAGGCGCGGCGAGGAGGTGAAGGTGCGTGTTGCAGGGAATCAGGGTGTGTATGTGTGTGTGTGTGTGTGTGTGTGTGTGTGTGTGTGTGTGTGTGTGTGTGTGTGTGTGTGTGTGTGTGTGTGTGTGTGTGTGTGTGTGTGTGTGTGTGTGTGTGTGTGTGTTTTGGGGAGAAAGTGATGGAAGTTGTGAGTATTGGGGAGGTTAGGAAGGGGAGGGAGGTTGGTGGTGTGCTGTTGCTGGAGGCAGGGACGGGTGAGGGCGAACACGGGTGATGAAGAACACAAAGAGTCGTGCCGGTGTAAGGGTGGCGAGGGTAGGGGGGGGGGGGGGATGGTTAAGGTGTGAGGGAGATAGTAAAGATTGGGAAGATATTACATGGTGAGGGATTTAATTCTTAGCCGGGCAATGATCATGCGTTAATTGCTCTTTTTTCTGTCTTGGGTCAAATAAGTTTTTTTTTCGTTAATGAAAGTGAAAATCTGAATGAAAATAGAAGTTCTTACATGGACGGTCTATATAAAAGGGTCCATTAAAAGCATTGATATATTCTCAAAAACGTATATACACCCAGCAGAAAACAAACATTTAAAAAAGGAACACAAAATACGTATTCCTAACTTTTTCACGAACATCACTATCGCACTATGTTTCCAGGTTTTTGTGTGCCTTTTTACCCTTCTTTTAAGTAATGTACATTTTATTTCATGTTTACGTGTAGGCATTACTTATTTTGCATCACTTTTACTTATTCTCACAGTCAAGCACCACTTTAAGCCTCACTTCCGTCATACACTCGTAAACCAAATTTCGAGGCCAACACTTCATCAACATTTTATAGCACTACTTTCACCCCCACTCCCCTTCCTCTACAATCCCTCTTCCCCCTTTTTCTTGGCCTCGATCCCTCGCTCTGTAACCCAGCGTGCCTCATTCACGGTGTTACGTCTCCCATCCCTCACACTCACGGCCCCATTTGGACACGGAGAAATCTCAGCGTTTTTCCATCGTCGCGTTCCTTTCACTGCTTTATTGGGGTGGCTTTCGGCAAAGGAGTTCATGCTAGTGATGATGATGATGATGGTGATGATGGTGATGGTGGAGTGTTGTGTGGTGATTGGTGTCATTACGAGTGAATTATCTTATCATATTAAAATTTTGTACAAGAAGTATACTAGTTTCACGATATATTTGATTATTTTACAGATGGATCTTTATTATTACGTACCTGTATATAAAAAGATACAGGTTTTACGTTATTCCTTCAAAAAGGTTACACATCACAAGCATATTTGATTAACATATATTATTACTGTCTTTCTGAGATTAATCAATATCATGAAATACCAAAAAATCATAACATCATCCATCAAGCCATATATATACCGTGAGGCAAGAAAACATTTATATAATATTGAGAGCACCATAACATTTCATTCATAAGTTAGCAACAAATACAATCATCCTTCACCTCTGACCCGCCCCGCCCAAGACAACCCCAACCACACCCATTTTCTCCCCCCCCTACCAAACCCACCCTGTCCTACCCTCCCTAGCCTACCTGTCCTCAATATCTTCACCCTATACCAGCCACGACCTATCCTTCACCCCTACCTTTCCTTCAGTCCTACCCCTCCCTAGCCTACCTGTCCTCAATATCTTCACCCTATACCAGCCAAGACCTATCCTTCACCCTTACCTTTCCTTCATCCATACACTCTTTCACCACCTCCCTCCCCTCACCCTGCCGTGTCACTAAGCAGGGCCAACATCTTGCCCCTTCCCTCTACCCCTTCATCCTAGCACCTTCCCCCTTCCCCCTTCCCTGTACCCCTTCACCCTAACACCTTCCCCTTCCCTCTACCCCATCACCCTTACCCTTCTCTAACCCAAATCTTACCTTCACCTCTACCCTTCCCTCACACTTAACCTCCCACGCCC
The DNA here is from genome assembly GCA_016584305.1 of Chionoecetes opilio. Lineage (NCBI taxonomy): Eukaryota > Metazoa > Arthropoda > Malacostraca > Decapoda > Majidae > Chionoecetes > Chionoecetes opilio. Next base: position 43,446 of record JACEEZ010008467.1, on the reverse strand, counting down.
ATCTCTTCTTTCTCTCACTCCCTCCCACCCCTCGCCCTTTTACTCTCCCTGTTCCTCCCCTCACTGGCGCCTTACTCACCCCTACCCTTTCTACGCCCTTGCCCCGCCCTCACATACCTGTCCACGCCCACGAGTCTGAAAGTGAAACAGACACAGAAAAATGTTCACCGCATACGCACTTCCCCATTTGGACTTGACGAAGAGGAGGGGGAAGTGAAAAGTGAGAAAGAGAGAGAAAGGAAGGGGAGGCGTCAGGAAAGTGGAAGTGGAAATGGAAGAGGGAAGTGGTAGGGAATTAAAAGGAAAGGTAATACGAGCAAAAAATGGATGGCCAGGGTCAGGTTAGAAAAAAAGAAAGGGGAGTCGAAAGTAAGTTTTAGAAAGGAAAATTAATGATTTGTGATGTTAAAAAAATAAACACACACACACACACACACACACACACACACACACACACACACACACACACACACACACACACACACACACACAGATGTACGCAATCAACACTACTGAAATTAATACACTCTCAATGCTAATATTATGCGGACAAAAGCAGCACGCGAACCTGAATAATTATCCGAATCTAAACCACTCGTCAGCCAGATCAGAAAACAAAGCCAGCCATTGAATAACATTAGAAGAAAACAAAGAAAGAAAATTGGTATGTATGAAAGAACATAGTAAAAAAAGAAGAGGAAATAAAGTAAAATCAAAATAAATCAGAAAAAACAGATATTACGAGAGAAAGAGAGAGAGAGAGAGAGAGAGAGAGAGAGAGAGAGAGAGAGAGAGAGAGAGAGAGAGAGAGAGAGAGAGAGAGAGAGAGAGAGAGAGAGAGAGAGAGCGTGGAGGAAGGAAGATCAGGGAGGCTGTGGGAGGATAAGACATTAAGATCTTCCTGCCCGGCCACAGCCTTTTGTGCCGCCCAGCTTTTGTCAGTCGAGGAATTCATATATTATTGTTGTAACATATTTATGCAGCGCGGCGTCCACTATGAGCCTGAATTATTATCTCTCGTTCCCAAGCGGCTTTTCGTTACTGATATGAAATGATTTTTTCTCTTTAATATTTTTTTCTGCTACATTAATGGAGCCTTTTTTGGCTTTATTTTTTTTAGTTTTATAATATGATATATAGTTTTTTCCTTCTTTTTTGCATAACGTGCTTTAAATATGAATTTTTTATTCTTTGTTTTTCGTTTTATTTAGCTTTCATGTGACATTTTTCATTTTATATAAATGTTTTTACTTCTCTCTCTCTCTCTCTCTCTCTCTCTCTCTCTCTCTCTCTCTCTCTCTCTCTCTCTCTCTCTCTCTCTCTCTCTCTCTCTCTCTCTCTCTCTCTCTCTCTCTCTCTCTCTCTCTCTCTCTCTCAAACTCAACCTTTCCACCAACCTTCACATTAGCGTCTGAGCGGACCTTTTTCTTCCTCACGTTGTATGCCTTCTCCTCTCCCTCCTCCTCATCTCGCCCCTCCCAAACCTTTAGTACCTCTCGTTCCCTCCATCCCTCCCTCCCCAGACCAGTACAGCACGACAGACACGCCTCGTAGTCTTAGTCCCAGGGCTGTTCGTGCGAGGAAGGAGGGAAGGAGTGATGGGGGGGTCAGGTAATGAGAGAGAGACGCCAAGTGGGAGGCACGGAGAGAAACGAGGAGGAAAGGCAGAGTACGAAAACCCCTTCCTCGTTTTTTTTTTTTTACGTAAAGTACACAGTGAATTATGACCTTTCATACGCTAAGCAGCTTAAAATATATACAGTCGTGTACTATTCACAAGCACTTAATCATATGTATATATGCAAAAAGTGAGAAAACGGTTAAATATATAAAAGTTAAGCATCTGACGAAAGAAAACATTAAATAAAACAATAAAAAAAGTATTATTAAACACGTTAAGACCCCAAAAAGCCCCTTGTCCAACCTCGCTTATGTCGTGCTAATCTCAGCCGTTGACCCTCCTTTCTACCGAGGCTCTGGAGGCTGTGACGCAGAGATTGTGAGACAGGAGGGGATAATATAACTATAGAAAAGTGGAGAAGTACCTTGAATCGATACAGAATAAAGAGAAAATGGTCGAATATAACTATAGAGAAATGGAAAAGTGCCTTGAATCGATACAAAATAAAGAGAAACATGGTCGAAGAAGGAGGTAGAGCGTAATATCAAAATCGTTATGTAGTGAAGAAGGATAATCAAATGTTGTAGAAGGTAATAATATTGTACTGATGGATGGAGGGACGGGAACAAGGAAGGGAGATAAGGATAATATAAGGTCAAGTTATCATTGCCTCATTTAGGGATTAATACGATAAGGGATTAATTTGAGAGATTTGAGAAAGGACTAGAGAGAGGGGGTAAGAAAAATAGTAGAAATAGCAAAAATAACTGAGATAGGAAAGTGATCATTGAAGGGAAAGTGATGGGAAAGTGAATTTAGGACCTAAGCTGTCTAGACAAGGTATCTCCACCTTCCTAGCCGACACGAGGCAGTAATTACTCTCTCTCTCTCTCTCTCTCTCTCTCTCTCTCTCTCTCTCTCTCTCTCTCTCTCTCTCTCTCTCTCTCTCTCTCTCTCTCTCTCTCCCCCCCTCCGTCACTCAAATGAACACTTCCAATTAACTGAAATGCTCTGTTTGTACTAAATGAAAATCGCTGTCCGAAAATTATTCCATTTATGCCACTCACCAGGAATCAAACCAGGTAACATGCAGGTAAGAATTGCACACCAACACCTTAATTATCTTTAACTCGAATGCTATTTCTCTTTCCAACCTTCACTTCTCTTTACTATCCTTTCTTTGTTATACTTCCCCCATCCATATTTCCTCATAATCCTATACCATCCTTTCTCATTTATTTCTATTCCTCTTTTTTTCATTTTCTGGTCAGAATGGGGCACTTAAAGAGGAAATATTCTCACGATTAGCCAGTTCCCTTTGAAGGTTTAGGTGGGCAGGACGACCATTCCAGCGTCCAGCGTGCAAGGATTAGAAATTCTTTTGTGATGATAAAGATAAACCACCAGCTATCAAACGTTGCAGTCAATGTTGTTAAGAGAGAAGGCTTTGAGGGTTTTACCTGTGGGGACGGAGTGGATGAATGCACTATCATTTATCTTATATATTATCTCTCTCTCTCTCTCTCTCTCTCTCTCTCTCTCTCTCTCTCTCTCTCTCTCTCTCTCTCTCTCTCTCTCTCTCTCTCTCTCTCTCTTTTTTCTCTTTTTTTTTAAACTTATACATTGAAAACAAAAGGGGAGTTGATGTGCTAAAGCCCCGGCTGGGACGCCAAGGACTATCTCTAGCAGTATTACATTTTATTTATGACAAAATTATACAAATAATATTGAAAAAGTACAGCAATTATCTACTATAAACTAATACTGATACACAAGTGATTAAGAAATTATACTAACAACTATACGCTAATACACATAATATAAAGAAAGTATACTATTACATTGATACACATATATATAAAGAAATTATACTAATGTATAACATTAATCTTATAATACAAATGTTTAGTCATTATTTTTATTACATGTTTCTATTGCGTTAGTTCCGCTTGCAGCCAGGCATTTACGCCCGATTTGAAGGCGTGCATGGAAGTGGTGAGGTGCAGGTCGGTCTGGCGCACCAAGGTGTTCCAGAGTCGACCATAGCGGGGTAGGAAGGAGCGGAGGTAATGTTCCATCCTCGCGAAGGGCACAGTCACCTGATGGTCGATGTTGCGGGCCGCACGGGTAGAATGGGAGGGCCTGGCCCGTGGGTTGAGGCGCAGCTCTGCTAGTTGTAGGAGCTGCATCCTGTGAGCCTTGTACATGACGCATATGCCTGCCACGTCACGCCGCTGCTGGAGAGGTTGAATGATCGGTGCAGCAGCATCAGGGGCTTTCAGTCGGGCCAGCCGCTGGGCTCTGGCTTGAACCCGGTCAAGGAGGCCGAGGTATGACGGGGGGCAGGAGGACCATGCGAGGGGCGAGTATTCCATCAGGGAGCGGACTTGTGACTTGTAGAGTGTGCCGACTCCCTGAGCGTCCAGGAGCTGCGCGACGCGTCGGATGCAGCTCAGTTTCCAGGCACCCATCCTTGGCGACCTCCTGACGTGGCTGGTGTATGTGGGGCCAGGGGTCGAACTCCACCTCTAGAATGTTGACTGACTCCTGGAGGTGTTTTTTTCTGCCTTCCAGGAGAATGGCGTGTTGGTCCCATTTGACTGATCTGCCTGCGGGAGATGAGGACAGCTTGGGTCTTGTCTGGTGCAAAGGTGATTGCCATCTCTTGCCCCAGGAGGTGATGCTCTGCAGTGCCTGGTTGATGCGAATGACTGTGTTGTGGCGGTCACTCCTCTCACAGGTGAATGTGAGAGTACAGTCGTCTGCGTACGCTCTTGCCTCAGGAATCAACTGCAGGATGTCGTTGAAGTAAACGTTCCATATTAATGGCCCGAGTACACTTCCTTGGGATCACGGCTTTGATAGCATTTTCAGAGGTGTGACCATCACCACCACGCGCAGAGTTTTTTCGTGGAGGTAATCTTGCAGGAGGTGTAACAGGTCCCCACAGATCCCCAGGCTTCTCAGCTTGGTAGTGATTGCCCTGATGCCACACCCTATCAAAGGCACCAACGATGTCAAGGGCGACGACGAAGGTGTCTTCGCCCGATCTAGGGAGTGGTTCCAGGCTGCTGAGTGCAGGAGAAGAAGGTCTGCTGCGGATCCCCTCCTGTCGGAAGCCCAATTTTCGTGAATTTAGCAAGCGGTGAGCGTCAAAAAATGTAGTGATTTTGGAGGCAATGATGGACTCAAGAACTTTCCCAACAACGGAAAGGAGGGAAATGGGGCGGGAGTTTGAGGATCGCCTCTGCTCTTCTTTTTTTGGATAGCACAGACTCTCGCCACTTTCCACTCAGATGGCCCCTGCTGAGATGAAAGGCACTCCCCAAAGATGGTAGCAAAAAGGCCACAGCAAGTTTTGAGGCACATCTTTTAAGCAGGTGAGGGGCTGATACTATCTGGTCCCAGCGCTTTTTGGATCAGCTTGTTGAAGTTGTTGCAACACCTCCCCCGTGGTAATGGTGATGTTCCCTAGGGCGGCCTTGGTTAGAACCGGAACTGTAGGAGGTTCACGTTCTGGGTCAGGAACTGTCATCTTGGAGGAAAAGTGGGCAGCCAACACCTGAGCTTTACCCCGTAACAACAGAGCCATCAGGTGCTGTCAACGGTGGGATGCTGTCGTCACGAGAGAAGCCCTGTTGTTGTTTGATGCTGCTCCACCAATCCTTAGTGCCCACTGACTGGCCCGTTAGCTTTCGCTTGAGGTGATCCCTCCAGTTTTTGATCGCCTCTTTCTGGACTCTTTCATATTTTTACAGGCCATTTTGGTGTGGTGTTTATGTCTTCTTGTGGGGTGGGACTTATATCGCAGCCAGGCCTTGCTCTTATTGTCTGCTGCTTTCCTGCATTGAAAGCCAAACCAGGGCTGGTCTCCCGGTTTAGACTTGTATGTCTGGCAGGGTACAAATCTTTTTTGGTGGGACAACAGGATTTCTGTGAAGTTCTTCACTTTTGTGTCAACGTCACCTCTAAGCACGTCAGACCACACAATGTTAAGTGTTGCCTTCATTGCATCCCAGTCCCCCTTGCCCCATAGCCTGTTGATGCGAGTCACTGCCTCATCTCTGTCGATGGCCAGCTTGATCTTGGTGAGAACAG
>JACEEZ010008467.1:30227-32727 GCA_016584305.1 Chionoecetes opilio | reverse complement strand
AACCAAACTCGTCAAAATACAAGTAACTGTGTATTAATTTCTCCCCCACACCGACACCATAGCGCTCAATGTCCATTAAACTCAACTTTATCCGCACTCTCTCCGTAATAAAAAACTAAAATATAACCCAATCCCCAATGAATCAAAACGAATTATTCTCTATTCCTCCCTTTTTTTAACAGATAAATGCCATTATATCATCAACAAAATATGGAATGCATGACAAATATTATGTTATACGTGGAACAGCAACTGTGTCACTCCTATGTGGTTCTCTTCGGCCTCGTAAATCATTCCCTCCTATACTCGCAACTCAATAATCCCGTAATTCATTTGACAAATATACTAATGGCTTCATTCATGGTAATTAATGTGAGTTATGTGACTCGTTCCGGTGGAGTTGTCAATGGACGACGCTTTGTACTCCCCGCTTTGACAACACATTATTTTCATGTTCACGTAAATTTACTTTGATTTAGTTGAGTGAGGAAAAAAGTTCGTTAATTATTCCACATTTCCTTAAACATTCCTTATATTTGTTCAAGTGTCAAGAATAAAAAGGGACCAAAAGTGAATGAAAGAAGCGTATATTACACGTTATAAATGAGGAAAAATAAAAAATAAATGAATGATACAAGTAAAGAATGAGATTGGAATGGTGGCACGGAACAGAAAATGTAAAAAAAAATCAAAGAATGAAACAAAGGAAAGAAAGGAAGGAAGGAAAGAAGAAGAGACAAAATATGTGAGTAGGAACGATGAAAAGTAAGATAAAATGTGGATAAGAGGGAAGAGAGAATGAAACGAGGAAGAAAGGAGGAGATGACGGCAGAGCGATAAAAAAAAGATAAATGGAGAGATGGATGTTGATGGATTGAGGAAAACTAAATAGAAATGAAAGGACGGAGAGATGCATTAAGTGAATTGAATAGGGGAAAAAAATAGCAAATACATGAAATGAAATATATTACAACTAACTTTAACATTTTAGAATCCTATATCAATCCCACTACAATGAATATACCTGAAAATACATAAAAGTTAATACCACATATAAATAGAAGACTTAACATGGACAGAGAGATGAACTTCAAATCGACACAGGTAAAAAATCCTGAATCCATAATGGCGGACGAGATTGGTGCAACACAACCCAGCAGGAACTCCAAGTCCTCTTAAGACTCAATCAGGAATCCTAATTACCTCTTTACTTCCCCTACGCCCTCTTCCCTCCACCACGCCCACCCTCCATGTGTTCCTGTCACCCACACCTCGCCCCGCCCTTATTACAGGCAGTTCTTCACTCTATCCTCACCCTCTATCCACCTCTGACCATCCCTCTTTCCTTCATCTTCCCATTTTTTAACTAGTTCATATTCGACCCAATCACCTGTACCTTGCTTGTCATCCTTCCTTATTAAATCAAATATCAAATCAAATATTATATCTTCTATCCAATTCCTACTCTTGTTCCTTCCTTCATATTCAAACTTTTCACTTTTTCACTAGTCATATTTTTTCTTTTTGATGTATAAGTCTAAATTCCGCCTAGTCACTTTTTCCTTCACGTGAATCTTACTTATTAAACCCTATTTTTCTATCTAGCTCTCACTGTTCCTCATTTCTTACTCTATCCTGCTCTACCTCTTACCTGTAAATCCTTCTCTATCTCAATCTATCTGTCTTGCTTCATCGTCTTTGTATAACTCTCACTCGTATTCTTACTTCCACTTACTATAACCTACTATCCACTTAACTATCTATTACTATATCTAACCTACTATCTATTATAACCTACAATCATATTACTATAATGTTACCTTAACTATCCATTTGGCTATATCCTTTCCTTACATGGCTCTCAATGGCTATCCTTTCTCTATAGTCTACCATTCCTTGCCTCTCTCTACCTGCTGGACCATCGGCGCTCTATGCTTGTTATCTGCGGTGGTTAAGATGCCGTGATTACGACGAGGAGACCGAGAGAGAGAGAGAGAGAGAGGAGAGAGAAGAGAGAGAGAGAGGGGAGGAGAGAGAGAGGGGGAGAGAGAGAAGAGAGAGAGGAGAGAGAGAGAGAGAGAGAGACGAAGAGAGAGAGAGAAGAGAGAGAGGAGAGAAAAGGGGAGAGAGAGAGAGAAGAGAGAAAGAAGAGAAGGGGAGAGAGAGAGAAGAGAAAAAAAAAATATAGATAAGATGCACTCGTCTAAGTTAGATCTCTCTCTCTCTCTCATCTCTCCTCTCCTTTCTCTCTCTCTCTCCTCTCTCCTCTCTCTCTCTCCTCTCTCCTCTCTCTCATCGTCGTCTCTTCTTGCTCTGCAGGCACCTCTGAGTCTTCAGTCCTTGGGGGTTCGTCATCATGGGGCTCACGACTTCCCCTTGAAGAGGTCCCGTCCTCCTGGCTCGCTCCCCTTCAACCTCCTCTTTCCCCTTTCCCCCTCTGCCTCTCCTCTCCTCTCCCCTCCTCCTCCTCCCTCCTCCTCCTCCTCCTCCTCCTTCTCGC
>JACEEZ010008467.1:22500-25023 GCA_016584305.1 Chionoecetes opilio | reverse complement strand
TAAGGGAAGGACCGGGGGAGCGAGAAACCACAGCTTCGTTCCCTTCTTTTTTTTAAGAGGGAGAGGAAGGGAAAGAGGGAGAGAAGATGAGACGGGGGGAGAGAAACCAAATGATTAATTTCTTCTCCTCAATCAATAATCATAAAGCGAGTAGGAGGAGGGAAAGAGAGTGAGAGAGAGAGAGAGGGAGAGAGAGAGAGAGAGAGAGAGATGAGGAGAGAGAGGAGAGAGATAGGAGGTGGGGGAGGGAGAGACTGTGTACATGTTGTTAGGGAAGAGGGAGAGGGTTGTACATGTGTGTGTGTGCGTGTTTATGTACGTACGGGGGAGTGAAAGTAGGTGGCAACAAAGTACAGTGAACTCGTTTATGTGTGTGTGTGTGCGTGTGTGTGTGTTGTTTTCTTTTCGTGGAAAGGTAATGTAGTGACTAGAATAGGGAGATCAATATTTTTTTTGTCATGGGGAAAAATTAACAGAGAGAGAGAGAGAGAGAGAGAGAGAGAGAGAGAGAGAGAGAGAGAGAGAGAGAGAGAGAGAGAGAGAGAGAGAGAGAGAGAGAGAGAGAGAGAGAGAGAGAGAGAGAGAGAGATGTGAAATACGTAAAATTAAGGAAAAATTATCATAAAGAAGAAATATTGAAAAAAAGTTATTATTTGGGAAAATATTATGTTAACTATGACGAAGTTGTTTAGGTGTTTAGGCGTCACTATAAAAATCCAGCCTGCGCCACCAACGGACGCGGGCCAAGCGTCACGACCCTCCAGAATGTGCAGAGCCAACCACCGGAGCCCTCAAGGAAAAACATAACAGCCTACAGGCGCTATAGGCTTCTACGTAAAAAGAAAAAAAAAAAAAAAGTTTGCAAAGCTGTCTATGAATTCAGTCTCTCTCTATCTCTTTCATCCCTTCTCTTCCCAGCCCTTCTTTTTCCTCCTCTTCCTCCTCATAAGCGACTTTTGACCAAGCTAAGGGCACATGGCTTATGAGAGCAATTATGTTCATGGATTGGCGATTGGCTTTCAAATCGTAAACAACGGGTAGTAATAAATGGCGAGGCATCTGATTGGTTAGATGTTACTAGTGGGGTGCCTCAGGGCTCGGTCTTGGGTCCTACTCTTTTTCTGATATATATCAATGATCTGGACTGCGGACTTGTATCTAAAATATCGAAATTTGCAGATGACACCAAATTAGGCGGTAAAGCATATACTAGAGAACACTGCGAACTCATACAACGTGATCTCGACAAACTATCAGATTGGAGTGATAAATGGCTATTAAAATTCAATTCCGATAAATGTAAAGTAATGCATATAGGCAACGATAACCTCAAATATAACTATCAAATGCAAAATAAATCGTTAACTGAAGTACAGCAGGAAAAGGATTTAGGTGTCATCATCAGTAATGATCTTAAAACCAGTCCGCATTGCCTAGCTGCCAGTAAAAAGGCGAATATGATGTTGGGCTTCATTAAACGCAACTTTGAACATAAAACTCCGAAAGTAATGACACAATTATACACGTCCTTGGTTAGGCCGCACTTAGAATATGCCGTTCAATTCTGGTCGCCCTGTTTCGTAAAAGATCAAGCCAAATTGGAATCAGTGCAAAGAAGAGCAACCAAACAAATTCCATCTCTGCGAAATTCATCTTATGAAGAGAGACTGCGGAAACTTAATATGTTTTCCTTAAAGGATCGTAGAATCCGTGGGGACTTGATAGAAACCTTTAAGATCCTAAAAGGATTTGATGTCATTAATCAAGAGAGCCTATTCGAGCTTTCAACTCAAGTGACAACAAGAAATAATGGTTTAAAACTAAACGGTCAACGTTGCATCACCGATCTCCGTAAAAATTATTTCAATGTTAGAGTCGTTGATCGATGGAACAAGTTACCAGCAAATGTTGTCGGAGCCAGCACAATAACTACATTTAAAAACAGACTTGACGCGCACTGTAAAGTAAATGGGTATTGATAGTGCCCTGCGAATTCATATTATAGTCCCCCGGATCGATTAGTGTTAGTGGTAGTTGTAGTTAGTATATTTCATATCCTATCATTCTTCACTACGAAACTTCCATGTTCCTATCTTCTTTAGGGACATGGTATCATTTTCCAACTGTTTTCTTACATGTAGTTGATAGTTAGTAGTATGTAGTTCAGCAGATACCCTCGTCATGGACCAATAGGTCTCCTGGTGTCTGTTATTCCTATATATTCCTATGTATTCCTCCTCCTCCTCCTCCTTCTCCTCCACCTCCTTCAACTCCTCCTCCTCCTCCTCCTCCTCCTCCTCCTCCTCCTCCTCCTCCTCCTCCTCCTCCTCCTCCTCCTCCTCCTCCTCCTCCTCCTCCTCCTCCTCCTCTTCCTTTCCCTCTATCTCCCTACCTCTGCGGTCCATTGATCTACCTAACCCCTAATCCCTTCCACCTAGCTCTAACCCTGACCAGGTAAACCCCTCTCCACTCCCAATGATTTTTTTTTTGCTGCGACCATTCTTGTTGTTGTTATTGTTGTTG
>JACEEZ010008467.1:12500-17500 GCA_016584305.1 Chionoecetes opilio | reverse complement strand
AAGGAATGATAGGAAGGAATGATAGGAAGGAATGATAGGAGGAATGATAGGAAGGAATGATAGGAAGGAAGGAATGATAAGGAAGATGAAGGAATGATAGGAGGAATGATAGGAAGGAAGATAGAGGAGGAATGATAGGAAGGAAGGAATGATAGGAAGGAATGATAGGAATGATAGAAGGAATGATGAAGGAAGGAATGATAGGAAGGAATGATAGGAAGGATGATGAAGAGGAATGATAGGAGGAATGATAGGAAGAATGTAGGAGAAGGAAATGATAGGAAGGAATGTAGAGGAAGGAATGATAGGGAAGGAATGATAGGAAGGAGAATGATAGGAAGGAATGATAGGAAGGAAGATAGGAAGGAAGAATGAAGGAGGGAAAGGAATGATAGGAAGGAATGATAGGAAGGAAGGATGGATGATGTAGGAAGGAATGATAGGAAGGAATGATAGGAAGGAATGATAGAAGGAATGATAGGAAGGAAATGATGGAGATGATAGGAAGGATGATAGGAAGAATGGGAAGGAATGATAGGAAGGAAGGAATGATAGGATGTAGGAATGAATAGGAGAAGGAATGATAGGAAGGAATGATAGGAAGGAATGATAGGAAGGAATGATAGGAAGAAGAAGGAAATGATAGGAAGGAATGATAGGAAGGAATGATAGGAGTGAAGGTGAAGGATGATAGGAAGATAGGAAGGAATGATAGGAAGGAATGATAGGAAGGAATGATAGGAAGGAAATAGAAGGAATGATAGGAAGAAGGAATAGAAGAATGTAGGAAAGGGAAGGAATGATAGGAAGGAATGGTAGGAAGGAATGTAGGAAGGAATGATAGGAAGGAATGATAGGAAGGAATGGTAGGAAGGAATGATAGGAAGGAAAGGAATGATAGGAAGGATGATAGAAGAATGATAGGAAGGAATGGTAGGAAGGAATGATAGGAAAGGAATGATAGGAAGGAATGATAGGAAGGAATGATAGGAAGGAATGATAGGAAGGAATGATAGGAAAAGGAATGATAGGAAGGAATGATAGGAAGGAATGATAGGAAGGAAATGGTAGGAAGGAATGATAGGAAGGAATGATAGGAAGGATGATAGAAGGATGATAGGAAGGAATGGTAGGAAGGAATGATAGGAAGGAGAATATAGTAGAAGGAATGATAGGAAGGAATGATAGGAAGGAATGATAGGAAGGAATGATAGGAAGGAATGATAGGAAGGAATGGTAGGAAGGAATGATAGGAAGGAATGATAGGAAGGAATGGTAGGAAGGAATGATAGGAAGGAAGGAATGATAGGAAGGAATGATAGGAAGGAATGATAGGAAGGAATGATAGGAAGGAATGATAGGAAGGAAGGAATGATAGGAAGGAATGATAGGAAGGAATGATAGGAAGGAATGATAGGAAGGAATGATAGGAAGGAATGATAGGAAGGAATGATAGGAAGGAATGATAGGAAGGAATGGTAGGAAGGAATGATAGGAAGGAAGGAATGATAGGAAGGAATGGTAGGAAGGAATGATAGGAAGGAATGAAGATAGGAAGGAGATAGGAAGATAAGGAAGGAATGATAGGAAGGAGATAGGAGGAATGATAGGAAGGAATGATAGGAAGGAATGATAGGAAGGAAATGGTATAGGAAGGAAATGATAGAAGGAAGGAATGATAGGAAGGAATCGCGCTGAGGAAGGAATGATAGGAAGGAATGATAGGAAGGAATGATAGGAAGGAAGGAATGATAGGAAGGAATGATAGGAAGGAATGATAGGAAGGAATGATAGGAAGGAAGGAATGATAGGAAGGAATGATAGGAAGGAAGGAATGATAGGAAGGAATGATAGGAAGGAATGATAGGAAGGAATGGTAGGAAGGAATGATAGGAAGGAAAAGTATAGATAGATAATGATTGAAATATAATGATAATGATGTAGGAGAAAGTAATGAGGGAAGATTGAAAAACAGATGATGATGATGATAATGATGATGATGATGATGATGATGATGATGATGGTGATGATGATGATGATGATAATGATGATGATGATGATGATGATGATGATGATGATGATGATGATGATGATGATGATGATGATGATTAAATAAAGCTCAACTCTGAATTAGTAATGATAAAAATAAACAATATAAAATCAAAATAAAAATCAATAGAAAAGTATAAGAAAAATAACAGTAATAGTAAAATAACTAACTACTACTACTACTACTACTACTACTACTACTACTACTACTACTACTACTACTACTACTACTACTACACAACTACTACTACTACTACTACTACTACTACTACTACTACTACTACTACTAGCACTCATACCACTACTACTACTACTATTATCCCCAGAAATCACAATAGCAGTAATAATTAACACTACTATTTTTTTTGCTACTACTACTACTACCACCACCACTACTACTACTACTACTACTACTACTTCTACTACTACTACTACAACTACTACCACTACTACTACTACTACTACTACTACTACTACTACTACTACTACTACTACTACTACTACTACCCCAAAGGCGTGTTCAGGCGTGCTCGTGACCTTCGTAATCAGAGGGAAAATCGGACATCCTACGGGAGAGATTTGGGTCAGTAATTTTGTGGAGAAAAGTGATTTAAAGAGACCAGGGAAGAGTGACGCAGATGAGAGGAGGAAGGAAGGAGGAGGAGGAGGAGGAGGAGGATTACATAGGATTACATAGGAATAACAGACACCAGGAGACCTATTGGTCAATGACGAGGGTATCTGCTGAACTACATACTACTAACTATCAACTACTTGTAAGAAAACAGTTGGAAAAGGATACCATGTCCTTAAAAGAAGATAGGAACACGGAAGTTTCATAGTGCAGAAAAATAGGGTATGAAATATACTAACTACAACTATCACTACCACTACAACTAATCGATCCGGGGGACTAAATATGAATTCGCAGGGCACTATCAATACCCATTTACTTTACAGTGCGCGTCAAGTCTGTTTTTAAATGTAGTTATTGTGCTGGCTTCGACAACATTTGCTGGTAACTTGTTCCATCGATCAACGACTCTCACATTGAAATAATTTTTACGGAGATCAGTGATGCAACGTTGACCGTTTAGTTTTAAACCATTATTTCTTGTTGTCACTTGAGTTGAAAGCTCGAATAGGTTCTCTTGATTAATGACATAAAATCCTTTTAGGATCTTAAAGGTTTCTATCAAGTCCCCACGGATTCTACGATCCTTTAAGGAAAACATATTAAGTTTCCGCAGTCTCTCTTCATAAGATGAATTTCGCAGAGATGGAATTTGTTTGGTTGCTCTTCTTTGCACTGATTCCAATTTTGCTTGGTCTTTTACGAAACAGGGCGACCAGAATTGGACGGCATATTCCAAGTGTGGCCTAACCAAGGACGTGTATAATTGTGTCATTACTTTCGGAGTTTTGTGTTCAAAATTGCGTTTAATAAAGCCCAACATCATATTCGCCTTTTTACTGGCAGCTAGGCAATGCGGACTGGTTTTAAGATCATTACTGATGATGACACCTAAATCCTTTTCCTGCTGTACTTCAGTTAACAATTTATTTTGCATTTGATAGTTATATTTGAGGTTATCGTTGCCTATATGCATTACTTTACATTTATCGAAATTGAATTTTAATAGCCATTTATCACTCCAGTCTGATAGTTTTGTCGAGGTCACTTTGTATGAGTTCGCAGTTTTCTCTAGTATATGCTTTACCGCCTAATTTGGTGTCGTCTGCAAATTTTGCGATATTTTAGATACAAGTCCAGCAGTCAGATCGTTGATAAATCAGAAAAAGAGTGGGACCCAAGACCGAGCCCTGAGCACCCTCACTAGTAACATCTAACCAATCAGATGTTTCACCATTTATTACTACCGTTGTTTACGATTTGAAAGCCAATCGCCAATCCTGAAACATAGTTTGCTCTCCAAGCCATGTAGACCTTAGCTTGGTCAAAAGTCGCTTATGGGGAACTGTATACGAAGGCTTTCTGAAAATCAAGGTATATTACAATCCGAGGGAATCTTAGCGTCCCAGTTTGAATAATATGACATTTAAAAAAAATCCAGTAGTTTGTTAAGCAGGATCTCTTATTTCGAAATCCATGCTGGGAGTTTAGTATTGAGTTATTTTCATCGAGAAAAGACCACTATTTTATCCGCAATATTTTCTCAAATAGTTAAACAATTCACAGACGTTAGACTAATTGGGCGATAATTACTTGCGAGGCCTTACTCCCTTTCTTGAATATCGGTGTAACATTAGCTAATTTCCACATACTAGGAACATTTTTGTCCATTTAGCGATTTATTGAGGAGAATCTAACATTTTTGTCCATTAGCGATTTATTGAGGATAATCTTTAGTGGAAGCGAAAGAGGTAGGAGGAGGAGGAGGAGGAGGAGGAGAGGAGGAAGAGGAGGAGGGAGGGAGGAGGGAGGGAGGAGGGAGCGGAGGGAGTATGAGGGCATAGGAGGTGAGGGGGAAGGAAGGAAGGAAGGAAGGAAGGAAGGAATGGATAGATGGATGTGCTGGGAGGTAGGAAGGAATGAAGGAAGGGAGGTAGTAGGTGGGAGGGGGAGGAAGGATGCAAGAAGGATGGATAGATGGATGGCTTGAGAAGAAGGATGAAGATGGAGAATGGAAGAAGGAAGGTGTATAAGGAGAGAAGGGATGAGGGGGGAGGGATGGAGGATGGAGAAGTAGGAAGAAGGAAGGAGGAAGAAGAAAGTAATAGAATAATGCGAGATAGCAATGCAGGGAGAAGGAAGAAGAGGGGGAGAAGAGGAAGAGGAGAGAGGAGAGGAGGATGGAGGAGGAGGAGGAGGAGAGGAGGAGGAGGAGGAGGAGGAGAGGAGGAGGAGGAGGAGGAGGAGGAGGAGGAAAAAAGGAAAAGTAATGAAGAAGATGAGGCTATTATCTACACTACCAACCTTCCTCCTCCTC
>JACEEZ010008467.1:0-2500 GCA_016584305.1 Chionoecetes opilio | reverse complement strand
GTGTGTGTGTGTGTGTGTGTTTACCTATCGTTGTATTTACCTAGTTATAGCATACATGACCTAAGCTACTGTGTGTGTGTGTGTGTGTGTGTGTGTTTACCTATCGTTGTATTTACCTAGTTATAGCATACATGACCTAAGCTACTCGTGTGTGTGTGTGTGTGTGTGTGTGTGTGTGTGTGTGTGTGTGTGTGTGTGTGTGTGTGTGTGTGTGTGTGTGTGTGTGTGTGTTTCTAAATTCAGATACAGTCTTTTTCTTAGTGTGTATCATTATAAAACATCTATTTTTAAAGCTTTTATTTATTTATTTATCATTTGGATTCTTTCATAAATATCAATCAAATAAGCTTTTTTCCGTGCCGCATTAACCTCCCTCCCCACCTTCTCCCTCCCCTCTTCCCCTCCCCTTCCCTTCCCTCCCCTCCCTTCCCTTCCTCTTCCCTTCCCTTCCCTTCCCTTCCCTTCCTTTCCCTTCCCTTCCCTTCCCCTCCCTTCCCTTCCCTTCCCTTCCCCTCCCCTTCCCTTCCCTTCCCTTCCCTTCCTTCCCTTCCCTCCCCTCCCTTCCCTTCCCTTCCCTTCCCTTCCCCCCCCTCCCCTTCCCTCCTCCCTTTCCCTCCCCCTTCCCTCCCTTCCCTTCCCTTCCCTTCCCTTCCCTTCCCCTTCCCTTCTTCCCTCCCTTCCCTTCCCTTCCCCTCCTCCCTCCTCCCTTCCCTTCCCTTCCCTTCCCCCCTTTCCCTTCCCTCCCCTTCCCTTCCCTTCCCTTCTCTTCCCTTCCCCTCCCTTCCCTTCCCTCTCCCTTCCCTTCCTTCCCTTCCCTTCCTTCCTTCCCTTTCCCTCTCCTTCCCTTCCCTTCCCTTCCCTTCCCTTCCCCTTCCCTTCCCTTCCCCTTCCTTCCCTTCCCTCTCCCCTTCCCTTCCCCTCCCCTTCCCTTCCTTCCCTTCCCTTCCATTCCCTTTCCCTCTCCCTTCCCTTCCCTTCCCTTCCCTTCCTTCCCTTCCCTTCCCTTCCCTTCCCTTCCCTTCCCTTCCTCCACCTTCTTCCTTCCCTCCCCACCTTCTCTCCCTCCCTCCCCTTCCCCTTCCCTTCCCTTCCCTTCCCTTCCCTTTCCCTCCCCTCCCCTTCCCTTTCCCTTCCCTCCCTTCCCTTCTCCTCCTCCCTTCCCTTCCCTTCCCTCCCTTCCCTTTCCCTTCCTTCCCTTCCCTTCCCTTCCCTTCCCTTCCCTTCCCTTCCCTTCCCTTCCCTTCCCTCCTCCCTTCCCTTCCCTTCCCTTCCTCCTTCCCTTCCCTTCCTTTCCCTTCCCTTCCCTTCCTTCCCTCTTCCCTTCCTTCCCTTCCCTTCCCTTCCCTTCCCTTCCCTCTCATTATTCATGTCAACATTTTCATCGTATTAAATATTCGTTTTGCAATTTTATGTAATTATATCTTTTCAAATCCATCATCTTATAATATAGTCCATGTTTTTTATATTTTCTTCTACCACGTGTAGGTCTCGCGGTCTCTTGTAGCTTCCTTATTTTCTTATGTTCTTATGTTCTTATGTTCTTATGTTCTTATGTCTTGTTCCTGACTCCTGTTCCTTCCCTCAGGCGACCTTTAACCTAACCACTCTTTCATTCATCATTATCTATTGTTTATCCTATCAATATTAACCCCTTGAGACCCAGAACGTAATTTCCACTGTAATTTGGGTACCATTAGACGATTTTTAGTGAATATAAGCAATGTTTTATAGATATGACCTGTTTAGTATCCTTAACCTAACCTAACCTAACCTAACTAACCTAACCTAACCTAACCACTAACTAATTTGGTATATTCAGTCACTTTTCGTTATTTTATGGCTAACAACAGACGATTTTTATATAGCCAAGGAAAGATCTGGGCGCGAAGTGGTTAATCACAGTACAAGTGGATCAGTATTTCTATGAGTCGTCTGTTCCTAACTAACTCCTTTAACTCTTTCAAGCATTCATCTATTGTATTTTCTTCTATCAATATTAATTACTGTGCAAATGGATGACTATTTCTATGAGTGGCTTACAGGAATTACCACGTGTAGGTCTCGCGGTCTCTTGTAGCTTCCTTATTTTCTTATGTTCTTATGTTCTTATTTTCCTGATTGATCTTTCCTCCTTCAGGCGACCTCCTCCCGGACCACATGCGGATCTTCAAGGACAACGAGTTCTTCCGCGGCCTCAGCATCCCCGAGCCCGATCACGTGGAGACCTTAGAAGCCAAGATGCCCAAGCCTTTCCCTCGCGAAGGTCTCGATTTTATTAAGGTAAGGTGATTCACTCTTCGGGGCTTCCTAAAGTTGTTGTAGTTTCTGAATTATAAACTTTTACCCATCAAAAGTTATTGTAAATGGATAGATCTACAATTTTATCCCCGGTATTTCCAATTATCTAGCGAAAAAAAACCTTTCGGATTCCTGGCTGCTCAAAAATATTCCAAAATTGACGAAAATTTGGTTTTTGTTATTTTGCCGCAAAACTATGAGT
>JACEEZ010008466.1:120000-125423 GCA_016584305.1 Chionoecetes opilio | reverse complement strand
TCCCTTTTTCCTTTTTCCAAACGCATGTTTCTCTCTCTCTCTCTTCCCTTCTTTCTCTCTCTCTCCTCCTCTCTCTCTCTCTCTCTCTCTCTCTCTCTTTCTCTCTCTTTTTCTCCCCCCCCCTCTCTCCCCTTTTCTCTTCTCTCTCTCTCTCTAATCCTAAGAAGTCCTCCCTTTATTTTTCCCCCCTCTCAGCACTCCATCTCCCCTCCCCTCACCCTCTCTCCTCCCTTCCCTCTCACTTCCCCCTCTCTCCTCTCCCTCCCCCCCTCCCGAGGATTATTCATTTTTCCTTTTCCCCCCCTTTTACGGATGGCCCGCCATCCCTTCCTATTACGTCCTGAAAGTCCCCGCCATTTTCTCTCCCTTTTTCCCTTTTTAGGATAGTTTTCCCCTCCCCTTCCTTTGCCCCCCCCAGTCTCTCTCTCTCCCCTTCTCCCCTTTTTCCCCCCCTTCCTCTCTCCTCCTCTCTCTCTCTCTCTCTCTCTCTCTCTCTCTCGTCCTTTTCCTATGTTTTCTTTTGTATCTTCTTTCGTCTCTCCTTTTGGGACCTCTCCCCTCTTCTCCTCTCCCCTTCTCCTCTCTCTCCTCTCTCTCTTTTCCCCCTTCTCTTCTCTCTTCTTTTATCTTCCGCCAAGGACGATCTACTCCCTCTGTTCCCTCTACGGATTTTTCCCTCCCCTTTACCAGCTTTCCCCCCGTCCTTCTCCCCCTTTCCCCTTCCCTCCTTTTTTCCTTTGTATTCCACACGTTTTCCCTCAAATTTTTTTTTTTTTGTCCACCATCTGTCTCCTATCTTTCTTTCCATCTTATTCAGAACTCTCTCTCTCTCTCCTTTCTCTCTTTTTTATCTCTCTCTCTCCTCTTTCTCTCTCTCTTCCTCTTTTCTCTTCTCTCTCTCTGCTACCACACCCACACTGGGGCCCTTAACCCCCAAAGTTTTTTAAAAAAAGTCGGAATCAAGAGAAGGACGGTTCCCCTCTTTTCCCCCCCCCTCCTTCCCCTTCCCCCTCCCTTCCCTTTTCCCTTCCCTTCGCCCCCTTTCCCCCCGCCCTCTGTTTTCCCTTTCCTCCCTTCCCCTTCCCCCTCCCCTCGCCCTCCCCCCTCTTTCATTCCCTCTCCTTTTCTTTAGTCCTTAAAACCTCACCTCCAAACCCCATCCACTGCCCTCTTTCCCACACTTCTCTTTTCTTTCTCCCCTCCCCTCCTCCATAACTTTTTTTCAGATCTTCCCCCAGACTCCCCCCCCTCCCCCCCCTCCCCCCCCCCCCCCCCCTCCCCCCCTCCTTCCCCCTTTCCCCCCCTCCTCCTCCCCCCCTCCTCCTCCCCTCCTTCCTTCACACGGCACGAAACACTTCAAGATTTAGTGTCGTGAGAAACGCTTACGATCTAGACTTCGAAGAGAACATGTGTAAGTTTTTGGTCAATTCTGTGTGTGTGTGTGTGTGTGTGTGTGTGTGTGTGTGTGTGTGTGTGTGTGTGTGTGTGTGTGTGTGTGTGTGTGTGTGTGTGTGTGTGTGTGTGTGTGTGTGTGTGTTGTGTGTGTGTGTGTGTTAGTAGTACATAACACGACATTCTTTGAAGCAGAAATACACGACACTAGACACGCCATGAAGTCACTGATTGTTGTCATGTCCGATTTTTTCTTCCTTCCTTCCTTCCTTCCTTCCTTCCTTCCTTCCTTCCTTCCTTCCTTCCTTCTCCTTCCTTCCTGTTTCCCTGTCATCGTTGTCACGTCAGCGAAAATCCCTTTACAAATCCGACAAAACAGTTATAACAGGCGACTTGACCACAAAGAACCCCATCACGACCTAAGGACACGACAGAAGGCGATGACGCGACCTGCCAAAGGACATCAAGGACACCATTTGGGCAGGTCCTCTCTCTTCTCTTTTCCTTTTTTTCTCATTTAACCATTAACCTCTTCACGCCCAGATCTTTCCTTTGCTATATAACTTGTCTGTTGTTAGCCATAAAACTACGAAAAAGTAACTAAATAAACCAAATTAGCTAATGGACACAAATATTAAACAGGTCATATACATATAATATTGCTTTTGTTCATTAAAATCGTCAAATGGTGGTTATATTACAATGAAAATCACGTTCTGGGCCTCAAGGGGTTAAACTATCTTATGTATAATTAACAACACAAAAAAGAAATAACTATGTTCCCAAATTATTTCCTTGTCTAACTTTTTCTCATTGAAAAATATAATAGGTTCCATAGACACCATTTAACCCCTTCACACCCAGATCTTTCCTTTGCTATATAGAAACGTCTGTTGTTAGCCATAAAATTACGAAAACTAACTGAATATACCAAATTTGCTAGTGGACAAGGATACTAAACAGGTCATAGCTAAAAAATATTGCTTATAGTCACTAAAAATCGTCTAATGGTACCCAAATTACAATGGAAATTACGCTCTGGGTATCAAGGGGTTAAACAGGTCCTTTGTCTTCTATCCTTTTTTCCCCCCATTTTTCCATTAACCTATCTAAAGGAGAATTAAAATAAAAAATAATTATGCTCCCAATTATTTCTCTATTTCACTTTTTCCTCTATTGAAAATATAATAGGATCCAAGGAACCCATTTGAACAGGTCCTTTCTCTTCTCTTTCGCCATTTTTTCCACATTTAACCATTAACCTATCGTATGTAGAATTAACACACATATAAAATAAGAATGTTCTCAACTTCTTCTCTGTTAAACTTCTTCCTCTATTGAAAAATATAATAGATTACGAGGACACCATGTAAACAGGTCCTCTCTCTTTGCTTTCTCCATTTAACCATTAACCTATATATAATTAAAAGTAAAATAAATATGTTCCCAAATCCTTTCTCTGTTTTACTGTTTCCTCTATTGAAAAATATAATAGGTTCCATGGACACCATTTGGGTAGGTCCTCTCTCTTCTCTTCCTTTTTTCCCCATTTATTCTATTATTCAACCAAAGATAACCTAGATATTCAACCTATCTTATGTAAAATTAAAAAAGAGAAGTGCCCAAATTCTTTCTTTGTTTTACTTTCTCCTCTATTGAAAAATAAAATACGTTCACCTCCTCCCTGTGCCGTCCCTACAGACTCCACAAAGCATAGCCGCGGAGGAGGCACAAAAATAGCTCACAACGCTGCCGTCGATAAGGATCTTCAAGGCCCCGCCGCCACCTATCACCGCCGGGGTTTGGCCTCGCTATCATCCCGGTAATATCCTTAATGGTCAAACATGTACCTCATCAGTTTTTAAAAAGAACATTTATTAGTTGGAGCAAAATTATTTTCTTTATAATATTGTAGACAAAATATCGTACATTCTATATACCATTATATCATAGAAGGATTAAATTAGTGTTGGTTTTGCATGAATGTTTTACTTTGTGCTGCGTATTCTTCCCTCTGGTGTTTCCAAAGACGCAAAAATTACGTAAAATAATACTTCCTGCAACGATATCATCCATCACCGCTGGCTTACTTCATATCCGGATAAAGCAAGAAAATAGAAAGCAAAGAAATGTACCGCACAGTCTGAGTCATGACGCACGCAACGGGTATGACAGTCTCCGCGTTGCCGCCCACGTGTCACGCCACGCAGCATTGCCGGAGCCGTGATGACAGCCTTGGCATGTCACGTCCTAACACTCCCGGGCCGCGCCTCGTCTTCCCTACTGCGCCTCTACACTGATTCCCGGCGCGTGTTATTATGGACGTGATTTTTGCTTTGTTTTGCTATTAACCCCTTCGCGCCAAAACCTTTCCTTTACTATAAAAAATCGTATGTTGTCGAGCCATAAAATTAACGAAGTAACTGATATACCTTGTATACTACCGCCTTGGGGAGGCGGTAGCAGAGTGGTTAGCGTCTCCGACTGGCGTTCTCGGTGACCCGAGTTTCGATCCCCTAAGAAAACCAAAACCTTTCTGCACCGTCGAGTGGCCTAAGAACACCCACATGCTCCTGCCCATCAACTCTACCTTCGATTGCGAGTGCATTCGGAGGACACAGGGGGGCGGCATGAGCCTCTAGATCACAGGCGTCACTATAAAAATCCTGCCTGCGCCACCACGGGCGACGGCCAACCCTCAAGTGAACCTCCAGAGACTACCATCCGAGCCCTGGGTCACCACTGCCTACAGGCGCTATAGGCACAAATGTTAAAAAAAAAAAAAAAAAAAAAAAAAAATATACCAAATTAGCTAGTGGACAAGGATACTAAACAGGTAATATCTATCAAATATTGCTTATATTCACTAAAAAGCGTCTAATGGTACCAAATTACAATGGAAATTACGCTCTCGGTCTCAAGGAGGTTAAGAACTGACTGGATGACTGAAAAATCTGAGGAGACATCACACTAAACAGTTATCTCATTAACAGTTATCAGTTGCATCAGCTATCACCAGGAAGGTACAAGGCTACTAGAGATACAATTGCCTTTCTATGGACAAGCCTGACGTAATCTAGTGTTTCTGTCACTACTAGTACTATTGTTATTGCTGTTGTGGTTGGTTGCTTTTATATATTTTGTATTACATTTGTCTATTCATATTGCTGCTACTATAGTTATTGATACTATAATTAATACTACAATGCACACACACACACACACACACACCACACACACACACACACACACACACACACACACACACACAAAACATTGACTCCATCCCGTCTTTTGGTATAGTTTTTTTTATGTGTGTGTGTGTTGTGTGTGTGTGTGTGTGTGTGTGTGTGTGTATGTGTGTGTGTGTGTGTGACTGTTTCTGTCCTAACTTACTTACTTACTCCCCTACTTAATACTTGTTTCTCCCTTTCGTTGTTCACACTACTACTACTATTACCCCTTTCACCACTACAAGGACAATACTACGAGGTGGTTGCTCTTTCTTTTGGTGTGCTAATTCCAGTTGGTGTTGTCTATATTCCATTTTGTTTGACATTTTTTGGTGTTGCTATTTTCATTTTTTTGCTATCTTCCATTTGGTGTTGTATATTCATTTGGTTAGTTTTGTACATTTCATTTTGGTGTTGCTATAAATACCATTGAGGTTGCTCAATCCCTTGTCTAAAATCCATTTGTTTCAAATCCATTTTGTGTTGCTATAATTTCCATTTTGGTGTTGCTTTTTTCCATTTTGGTGTTGCTATGATCCATTTTGGTGTTGCTATAATTTCCCTTTGGTGTGTATATATCCATTTTGGTATTGCTATAATTTCCCTTTTGTGTGTTGCTTAATTTCCTTTTGTTTGCCTATAATTCATTTGGTGTCTTAATACCCATTTTGGTGTTGCTATATTTCCATTTGGTGTGCTTAATCCTGGTAGTGCTATCATTTCCATTTGGTGTTCTATCATTTTCCATTTGTGTGCTACTAAGGATCATTTTGGGTTGCTATACTTTCATTTTGGTGT
>JACEEZ010008466.1:82500-112500 GCA_016584305.1 Chionoecetes opilio | reverse complement strand
GTGAGTACTAAATTCTTGTCACGTTAAATGCTGGTAGTATGTGGTAGTGTAATTCATTGCGTCCTAATGACGTGTGTATGACGTGTCAACTAACTACAGTGCCCCCAGGTTAAATGTTCCTGAGTATTGCCTTGCCGAGTACTAACACGGCCACTCTAAATCACCTAGAGTGCCTAAGCGGAGTAACCTTAAAAGCCATCCCGTAACCCCTTCAGAGTGCCTAATACCATTATTAACTACATTCCAAAAATTATGACCAGAATGCAAGCCGCGTCTGAACTCATGCCACGAACCAAGACAGAGACCTAGCACCGAGTAGCAATAATCAGTGCCACAGTAACCAATGACGTACCTAATGACCGAGTAACTAAAACTACAGTGTCACAGTAACCTAAATGACTAGAGTGCTTAATGACCGAGTAACTAAAACTACAGTGTCACAGTAACCTAAATGACTAGAGTGCTTAATGACCGAGTAACTAAAACTACAGTGCCACAGTAACCTAAATGACTAGAGTGCCTAATGACTGAGTAACTATAACTTCAGTGTCACAGTAACCTAAATGAATAGAGTGCCTAATGACCGAGTAACTAAAACTACAGTGCCACAGTAACCTAAATGACTAGAGTACCTAATGACTGAGTAACTAAAACTTCATTGCCACAGTAACCTAAATGACTAGAGTGCCTAATGACCGAGTAACTAAAACTACAGTGCCACAGTAACCTAAATGACTAGAGTGCCCAATGACCGAGTAACTAAAACCACAGTGCCACAGTAACCTAAATTCCCCAATGGCCCGAGTGCCTAATGACTACTACTAAATGACTACAGTAGCAAAGGACTCAGACTTAGAATCACACGTTAGGAGATCAGAGTAACAATGCTCCATGTATCGCCTACTGCCTACCGACCTACTGCCCATTGACCTACTTACTATCGACCTTACTTTCCTATCGTCCTACTTACCAAACAACAAATAACAGAAAATTAATCGAAAAAATCACTAGAACGATAGTAACAACACGGCCTCTCCTCCCTCTCCTCAGTCCCGCCACCAAAACTATTAATACGCAGAGTTGTTAAGCTGTTCTGGTGTCACCTATAATGATATAATAGTGAACACTGTGACGTGACAGAAATAATAACACGGTGAAAGCAACGCAAAAAAACAGAAGAAAAAAAAGTGCAGAGATAGTGAAATCATGAGTGGCAGAATCCGTAGAGTTTTCCGCGCTTGGTCGTTCTTTTAGTAGTACCGCGCAGAGGATCAATTTGAAAATGCAAGGAATTTTTTTTGAAAACGCGGATGTCATCATATTTCAGTATTATCCCATTGAATAATAGCAATCATATGCCGGGGATAAGCCTGCTTTTGATTAATATTCATAGATGTATCTTTCATTAATATATCATGGCAGTATTAAAGCTAAATTCTCTCTCTCTCTCTCTCTCTCTCTCTCTCTCTCTCTCTCTCTCTCTCTCTCTCTCTCTCTCTCTCTCTCTCTCTCTCTCCACACACACACACACACACACACACACACACACACACACACACACACACACACACACACACACACACACACACACACTCGAATCCTTCAGGTAAGTCAAGGTGTTCAGTCACATAAGTCAGTCATCAGTCACAGTCGTCACCTCCACATCAGATCCCCAGAGTAGCTAACAGGCCAGCAGAGGCAACCACTGTTATACTCCTGTGCTTCATCGTCATTACTCAGGCGCTTCAATGCTCGTCAGGATATCTAAAATAGTATTCCTGGCTACGAAGAATAAATGGGGATAATATATAAGGAAATAATTGACTTCTTGTACCTTATCTACAAAAAAACCCAGATTTCAGGAACAATGGGTTTCCTGTTTGACTGAAAAAAATGTATCCTGGAAATTGTGTGTAGGCCTCAAACGCGCAATAATTCTCCCATAGGCACGCAATTACATACTCAATTACATACGTCAGGATATCTAAATTAGTATTCCTGGCTACGAAGAATAAATGGGGATGATTTCAGCAACAATGGGTATCCTGTTTGACTGAAAAAAACGTATCCTGGAATTTTTTGTAGGCCTCTAAGTTTTAAGGCTTATTTTCCTTTATATTTTCCTCTTCTTTATATAATTACTTGGATTTCCAGTTAGACGACCTTCGATTACTTTTTTTTGGGTTAATAAATCTCCCATAGGCTCGCAATTACATACTCTAGGTTGGTATGCCATAAAAAAGTTCTGCCTTGAGACTTACTATAATGGTCGCTCCAATATTTATAGGGGGACATGGGAGGGGGAGGCGCCCTATACACCCACACACTTCCCCATCACCCATACTGACTCTAATACCCTCATTTGTACCACTTTAATAACCCATCGTATTCACAGGCTATCAAATCCTCTGTCATCTTTTTTTAGTATATGAATGAAAACGAAATGTCAAACTCTTTGTCAATGTAAGGTACTAAACAAGCTCTTGAGTTCCTATTTCGCTGACTATGTAACGTTTTATGCTATTTAGTTCCTATATCGCTGAATATCTACCGTTTTATGTTCCTGAGTTCCTATTTCGCTAACTATGTAACGTTTTATGCTATCGAGTTCCTATTTCAATGACTATGTACCGTTTTATGCTATTGGGTTCCTATTTCAATGACTATGTACCGTTTTATGCTCTTGAGTTCCTATTTCACTGACTATGTACCGTTTTATGCTACTGAGTTCCTATTTCACTGACTATGTACCGTTTTATGCTACTGAGTTCCTATTTCACTCACTATGTACCGTTTTATGCTACTGAGTTCCTATTTCACTGACTATGTACCGTTTTATGCTACTGAGTTCCTATTTCACTGACTATGTACCGTTTTATGCTACTGAGTTCCTATTTCACTGACTATGTACCGTTTTATGCTACTGAGTTCCTATTTCACTGACTATGCACCGTTTTATGCTACTGAGTTCCTATTTCACTGACTATGTACCGTTTTATGCTACTGAGTTCCTATTTCACTCACTATGTACCGTTTTATGCTACTGAGTTCCTATTTCACTGACTATGTACCGTTTTATGCTACTGAGTTCCTATTTCACTCACTATGTACCGTTTTATGCTACTGAGTTCCTATTTCACTGATTATGTAACGTTATATTTACCGATTTCAGTTGCTCTATGTAGCCGGCCGGTTCTTGGACTACATAAAAGACAACAATAGTTTCCCCGGCAGCACCCTCCCCCTAATACCGAGCCTAAGTAGTCACCATCATAGAGGGTTGTGTGGTATTACTGGAATAGTCTGTTTTTTTAATGAGACAAAAAATCCTGCCCCTTTGCTGCTTACTGACTGATATTTATTGCCAGGAGAAGGGAATACTAAGCTTCTTCTAAATTTCAGTTGTATTTTATCATAGTTAACGATATCATCAGGCAAACAGAGGCATCATTTGAAGCATGAGACCTTAAGATAGAATGAATTTTGCCTCGTTAAAAATAATAGACTATAGTGAGGTAAGCAGACACAACGCTCATCCCTACTGCTGCTTACTTCTCGCAACCACCACTCTGATCCGCTCTTTACAGTTCCCCTTCTCGCTCATTAGCATTCCAGGTGTCATAGTTGCTGTTGTTTTAGTTCAGAGACTCACCCATCTGCGGCCAAAAGGGTAATACTTTTTTAGGGTAAGGGTGCTGAATTAGGGTGAATTAAAGGGTGAATATTCCTTTTTTTTGCGGTACACGACTCACGAACTCAAATTTAGATGTTTATATTTGCAGTCAAGGACCAACTCACACACACACACACACACACACACACACACACACACACACACACACACACACACACACACACACACACACACACCTGCCGCCCGCCACACATTAGGTCCAGCCGCCCACCTGTCTCTAATTACCGTAATCTGACCTGAGTTTATGGGCGGAGCAAGGCGAGTGGGCGACGACTCATCTCACTAATCGAGGCTGGGAAGTGTGTGTGTGTGTGTGTGTGTGTGTGTGTGTGTGTGTGTGTGTGTGTGTGTGTGTGTGTGTGTGTGTGTGTGTGTGTGTGTGTGTGTGGAACTCTGTAGTGTAGTGGTTAGCACGCTCGGCTTACAACCGAGAAGTCCCGGGTTCGATCCCCGGGCGGAGGCGAAAGATATGATGGGTGGTCTTTCTTAAATCCTAGCCCCTGTCCACCCAGCAGTGAATGGGTACCGGGTGCCAGCCGGGGGTTTGTAACCCCCCCCCCCCGGGGTGGTGGCTTCGGCCAACACTAATATGCAGCAGCGGTAGATCACTATGGCTCTGAGGTATTATACTCTAAACAAAACAAACAACAAAAACAACAAGAGTGTGTGTGTGTGCGCGCGTGTGTGTGTATGTCCTACCCTTACCCTAACTACTACTACTACTACTACTACTACCGCTATAAGTACTACTATAACTACCAACAACAACAACAACAATAGTAATAACAATAACAATAACAAAAATAATAATAATAATAATAATAATAATAATGATAATAGTAATAACCATAATTGAAATATAAACAGAAGGCTTTCTCACTGTGTACAACAAATGGTCATTGTTTATCAAATTCCAACAACACACAATAAATCTTAGTAAGGTGTTTGCCTGTCCGAGCTTTTGTTTTTTACAGATTTATTGGTAGAGGGAGAGAGGGAAGGGAGGGAGGAGGGAGGGAGGGAGGGAGGGAGGGAAGGGAAGGGAGGGAGGGAGGAAGGGAAGGGAGGGAAGGGAGGGAGGGGGGGGAAAGGGAAAGGGAAGGGAAGGGAAAGGGGAAGGGATGGAAAGGAAGGGAAGGGAAGGGAGGGAGAGGGGGAAGAGGGAAGGAGGGAGAGAGAGATAGAGGGGGGAAGGGAGGGAAGGTAGGGAGGGAGGGAGGGAGGGAGGGAGGAGGAGGGAGGGAGGGAGGGAGGGGGGAAAGGAGGAGGGAGGGAGGGAGGGGGGGGAGGGAGGAGGAGGGGGGAGGGAGGGAGGGGAAAGGGTGAGAAGGAGAGGAAAATGGTAAAAAATAAGGAAGAAAGATAGAAGGAGAGAAAAAAGAGAGATATTGTATTTATGAGAACAAGTGATCATGATTGCTTATATATCTCCACTAAAAACGTGTTATATCACACTCCACCACACACACACACCACACACCACACACACACACACACACACACACACACACACACACACAAACACAAACACAAACACACACACACACCACACCACACACACACACACACAAAAACACACACACAGACACACCCCCACACACCACACACCACACCACACAACACCACACAGGAAGGATCAGTTAAATATAGAGAGTAATTTTGAATTTAAGAGAGAGAGAAGAGAGAGAGAGGAAAAGGGGAAAAGAAGAAGAGAGAGAGGAAGAGAGAGAAAAGATAGAGAGAAGGGAGAGTAAAAGAGAGAAGAGAAGAGAGAGAGAGGGAGGCAGAGAGAGAGGAGAGAGAGAGGAGAGGAGAGAGAGAAAGAGAGAGGAAAAAATGTAGAACCTTGAATTGAAAGAGAATTGTGAGATCTTTGGAGGAAATCTAGAGTGGAAAGTCAAAGGGAAAAGGTGCGAAGAGGTAAAAATAAGTAAGGAAATAAAGGTAAATAGGTAAAGGAAAGGTTAATACTGGAAACAAGGAAAGGTTAATAAACACGGTAGAAGAAATAAAAGATGATAAAGAAATGATGATGATGATGATGATGATGATGATGATGATGATAAGAACAGTAGAGAAGAGGAAGAACAAAAATGTCAAAAAATATCCGAGGAGAAATTTTGCATGCATTCTCGGAGCAACAAATAACACTTTTTTTTTGTCTCATAACATATTTTTTTTTTCCATCTCCAGACTTCTGTATCCGAATTAAAAAAAGGAGAAGGCATGAGAGTTAGGAAGAAAAGAGGAAGAGGAAGAGACCCATGAAAAGAAGGAGGAGGAGGAGGAGGAGGAGTAATACATAGGAATAACAGATACCAGGAGACCCATTGGTCCATAACTAGGGTATCTGTTGTACTACATACTACTAACTATCAACTACATGTTAGAGGAACAGTTGGAAAATGATACCATGCCCCTAAAGAAGATACGAACATGGAAGTTTCGTAGTGAAGAATGATAGGATATTAAATATACTAACTACACCTATAACTATCACTAATCGATCCGGGGGACTATAATATGAATTCGCAGGGCAGGAAAGGGGAGGAGGAGGAGGAGGAGGAGGAGGAGGAGGAGGAGGAGGAGGGAGGAGGAGGAGGAGGAGGAGGAGGAAAAAAAGAAGGAGGAATGAGGCAAAAGGGCGAGGAAGGGAGAGATGTAATGTCACGGAATATAGAGAGTAAGAATGAAAAAAGAAGAGTAGGAAAAGGGTACGAAGAGAGAGAGAGGGGGAAGAGAGGGGAAAAGAGAGAGAGAGAGAAGAGAGAGAGAGAGAGAGAGAGGAAAAGAGAGAGAGAGAGAGGAAAAGAAAAGAGGAGAGAGAGAGAGAGAGAGAGAGAGAGAGAGAGATATAAACAAAAGAAATGGGAGTTAGGAAATACGGGTGGGAATAATGGGTGGTGGTGGTAGTGGCGGTGGTGGTGTGAGACTGATGTGTCGAGACAGATGTGTTCGGCGTTCATCTCATTTCCTTCCCTCTCCAGACGCATGCGTGGAAAGGAGGGAGAGAGGCAGGAGGGATAGAGATTGAGGGAGGGAAGGAGGGGTAGAGAGAGGGTGGGAAGGAGAGAGAGAGGGATAGAGAGAGGGTGGGAAGGGGAAAGGGAGGAATATAAAGAGGGTGGGAGAGAAGAGGGAAAGAGAGAGAAGGAGAGAGAGAGAGGAGAGAGAGAGAGAGAGAGGAGAGAGGAGAGGAGAGAGAGAGAGAGAGAGAGAGAGAGAGAGAGAAAGGAGGTGAAAGAGGGTGGGATGGAGGGATAGAGAGAGGGAGGGAGGGAGGGAGGCAGGAAGGAATACAGGGAGGCAGGGAGGCAAAGAAAGGCTCTGTAGTGATGCGTATTCTTGAAGATGGCAATAACATTTTTTTACCCTCTGTATACAGCCGTTTCTTCTTATACATAAAAATGACATCAAATATAGATAAGAAGCAACAAAACTTTCCACAAAAATATGATACAAAATTATATATGAAACGTGTACGCAATTATATACACACACACACACACACACACACACACACACACACACACACACACACACACACACACACACACACACAAGAGACTCACACACACACACAGAGACTCACACACACACATACACACACACACACATATATCTTTGCTTCTAGTGACACATCATACTCTGTTTTCTATATTGTGAATTGTATTTGTATTCGCTCAGTGGTAACAAGAACAACAATAACAGTAGTAATAACATGACGAACACAATAAACTCTACTTGATGGAAATGTTACCCGGAAGGACACTAAGGCCGGGTTCACACGACACTTTTTAATGGTCAGTGGCCGCCACAAAAAAATGGTCAAAATAGAACACACGCATCTCTATGGCTGCATGCACACGGGCCACTTTTTTGCGGCGACCACTGACCATTAAAAAGTGTCTCGTGTGAACCCGGCCTAACTGTGATAAAAATGGTTGAATGCAATGATGATGGTGAGGATAATTGCAAAAAAAAAATAATGATAAAAATTTCCTTCTGTTTTTCCTTTGCTCCTTATTGTTATGTGTCTTCTTTGTTTACTTTTTCTTTCTATTTCTCCATTTCGCTTTTTGGTATTCTTTGTAATTTGCTTTCTTTATTCACTTCTTTGGTTTTCTTCTTTGTCTTTAGCGTCCTTCTCTTACATCATTTCCATAACTGCATCTCTTTATTTCATCTCTCTCTCTCTCTCTCTCTCTCTCTCTCTCTCTCTCTCTCTCTCTCTCTCTCTCTCTCTCTCTCTCTCTCTCTCTCTCTCCGCCCACCCAACACCCAAGCATACCCCCACTAACGCCAAACCTGACTTAATCAATACAATGCGTTTGGTTTAAAGCATTCCTACTCATACTGCGCCCGCCCTCCACCCACGGGACCCCCCCATTCACGCCCACACTGTCCCCCATTCACGCCCACGCCCCCAATTCACGCCCACGATGCCCCGAATTCAAGCCCATAAAATGTTTACGTTCCTCCGTCGTGGGTCGTTCATGCCTTCCACCTCCTTTCACTCTCCCTTGAAAAGCCTCAATTTCTGCTGCTTTACCTGCATTTGAGGTGTAACGAGGATATTTCTCTTTGTCTGCTTGGGCCCGCCTGCCTGCCTGCCTTCTCTCTCTTCTCTCTCTTCTCTTCCTCTCCTCTCTCTCTCCCTTTTCTCTCTCTCTCTCTCCCCTTCTCTTTTCTCTCTCCCCCTCTCTCTCTCTCTCATATGGCTGATTCTTGATAACCCTTACCAGAATCATCTCGCTTCAGTTTGGAAGCTGAATAATTTCCCTTTCCTCCCTCCTCCCCCCTCCCTCCTCCCTCCTCCTCCTCCTCCTCCTCCTCCTCCTCCTCCCAAATCCTTCTGTGTTCGAAATGTGGAAAGAGAAAAAGAAGAGACCAAAATAGAGAAATGCATTAAATATACAGCAAAATTGAGAACGAGAAACAAGAACAGTCAGTGTGGAGAGAAAAAACAGGAGCATAAAAAGAGAAGAGAGGGGAGAGAGAGAGAGAGAGAGAGAGAAGAGAGAGAGAGAGAGAGGAGAGAGAGAGAGAAGAGAGAGAGAGAGAGAGAGAGAGAGAGAGAGAAATGCTGATGTGAAGGATGAAATGCCAAGCAAGATTTTATAGTCCATATCAATTATTTCTTTCTCATCCTATTATTCGTACCCTTGAAAGAGAGAGGAGAGAGAGAGAGGGAGGAGATAGGAGAGGAGGGAAGAGAGAGAGGAGAGAAGATGAGAGAGAGAGAAGAGAGAGAGAGGAGAGAGAGAAGAGAGAGAAAGAGAGAGAGAGAAAGAAGAGGGGAGAGAGAGAGAGAGAGGGGAGAGAGAGAGAGAGAGAGAGAAGAGAGAAAGAGAGAGAGAAGAGAGAGAAGAGATAGAAGAGAGAAGGAGAGAGAGAGAGAGAGAGAGAGAGACGGGAAAAATAATATAATGGTGTAGAAACCTTCCTCCCATTCCTCTTGTCAATTCTCTTTACATTCAATTTCAATTATAATTTTCCGTGCGTGTTTTTACATTTTTGGTGCGTGGCTCGAAACAAGGGGGATTCATTTGCCTTTACACGTGTTCAATTTATTAATGTAATTTTGACCGTATACGTGTGTGTTGTGTGTGTGTGTTGTGCGTTGCGTGTGCGTTGTGGTGTTTTGTGTTTGTGTGTGTGAGGTCCCAAACCCAAAAATTCAAAGGTCAACACAGGAGATACAATAGCCTCGGATTTTGGAATTCTTTCCGGCTTATTTTTTTTCTTTCTCTTTCTCTCCTCTCCCCTTTCTCTTCTCCTCTTTTCTTGCTTTCTTCTCTTAAATTCCTCTTTCTCCTTTCTTCCTTTCCTCCCAAACCTCTTCTTTCCTTTCTTCTTCTTTTTGTCCTTACCTAAAAAGCTAATTTTTTTCAGTTTTTTCACTAAAATTTTTGGTCGGGTTCGTTTGACCTCACAAATTATCTGTCACGAAAGTTTAATGGATTGTTTTTGGATAGTAAAATTAACCTATATTGTTATGGCTTCTCGCAGCGTAAAATTTTCTCTCTTCTTTCTCTCTTCTCTCTTTCTTCGCTCTCTCCTCTCTGTCTCTCCTGTTTCTCTCTCTAACCCATTCTCTTCTTTCTCCTCTTTATCTCTGTCTCTCTCTTAACTATACCTTCTTCTCTCTCTCTCTGTCTCTCTCTTCATCTCTTGTCTCTCTCTCTCTCTTTTATCCTTAATTTTCTATTTATTATCTAATTTTGTCTCTGTTTTTTTTTCGCTCTTCCTCTCTCTCTGATCTATCTATCAATTATTGTATATTTATATTATTTTTTTTTTTTTATTTATTATATATTTATATATTTTTGTTGTTTTTTTTTTTTTTTCCTCTCCGTCTCTCTTCTGTCTCCTTTTCTCTCTCGGTGTCTCTTCTCTGTCTTCCCCTTCTTTCTCCTCTCTCTTCTGTTCTCTTCTCTGCTTTTCTCCTCTCTATCTCTCTCTCGTCCCCCTCTCTTCCCCCTCGGGGCCTTTTCTCTATCTCTTTTTCTCCTTTCTCTGTTCCCTCTCCCTTCCCCCTCTCTCCTCCCTTCATTTTCCTTTCTTTTCATATCCTTCTCTCCTCTCTCTCTTTGTCTCTCTTCTCTCTCCTCTCCTCTCTCTCTCTTTTTCCCTCCTCTTCGGGCTCTCCTTCCTCTCCTCTTCTCCTCTCTCCTCTCTCTCTCTCCTCTCGTCCCCTCTTCTCTCCTCCCCTCTCCTCTCTCTCTCTCTCTCCTCACGACATCATTTTATCTTCCCTTGTAAGGTACCTAATGTTTCGTGGCCGCCTATTGGTTGGCGCCTCACCTCGCTCTACGCTCATTGGTGGACCAGACTGAGGGGCGTGGCCGTGCAGGGTGATGTGGATTGCACTGATTGGACAACACGATTATCCCTGGACTCCAATCATTAAATCACCAGTAAAAGTAACCAAGAAGAAGCTTTTATATAAACAAATAAAAAAGTAAATATAATCCAATCAGCAAAACAATATAAAAAGAACAAGAAGAAGCTGATATATAAATAAATAAAGACGTAAATATTCCAATCATTAAAACAACAACAACATAACTAGAAGAAACTGATTATATAAACAAATAAAAAAGTAAATAGTTCTATAGCCTATTTTTTTTAACAAGGCAAAAAATCCTGCCCCCTTGCTGCTTACTGACTGATATTTGATGCCAGGAAAAGGGAATACTACACTTCTTCTTAATGCAGTTGTATTTTATCATAGTTAACCATATTATCAGGTTAACACAGGCATCATTTTTAGCATGGGACCTTAAGATAACATGGAATTTTTGCCTTGTTAAAAAAAATAGACTATAGTTTATAACGTCTTACTCCTGTTTCACTCCTGTTTCACCCCTCCATCTTGCACTCCAATCTTTAAAACAACATAAAAACAAGAAGAAACTGATATGTAAATAATAATAATAATAATAATTCCAGTTTATAACACGTCTTACTCCTGTTTCACTCCTGTTTTCACGCCTCCATCCTTCACTCCAATCATTAAAACAACGTAAAGAAATAAGAAGAAACTGATATGTAAACAAATAAACACGTAAATAATCCAGTTTATAGCACGTTTCACTCCTGTTTCACTCCCGTTTCACTCCTGTTTCGCCCCTCCATCCTTCACTCCAATCATTAAAACAACATATAAATACTAGAAGAAACAGATATATAAACAAATAAAATAAAATAAAAATTCCAGTTTTAAACACGTCTTACTCCTTTCTACTCCTGTTTCGCCCGTCCATCCTTCACTCCAGTCATTAAAACAACAAGAAACTGATATATACACAAATAACCATGTAAATAATCAAGTTTATGACACGTTTTACTCCTGTTTCACCCCTGTTTCACCGCTCCATCCTTCACTCCAATCATTAAAACAACAAGAAACTGATATATACACAAATAACCATGTAAATAATCAAGTTTATAACACGTTTTACTCCTGTTTCACCCCTGTTTCACTCCAATTATTAAAACAACATAAAAAACAACAATAAACGGATATATAAACAAATAACCACGTACTGTAATCAAGTTTATAACACGTTTTATTCCTGTTTCACTCCTGTAATGAAAACAAGGATAAGTCAAACGAGCCTCTGTTGTATTATTCAGCGTCCAATCCTCTTCGACACAAACATATTTACCAGCGCTATGATTGGTGGGCCGAAAACTGACCCGTTTCCTTCTCCCGCTCTTGTTCTGCACTAACCTTTACCCCAACCTCGTGTATGGTTGTGTGTGTGTGTGGTGTGTGTTTGTGTGTGTGGTGGTGGTGTGGTGGTGTGTGTGTGGTGGGTGTTGTTGTGTGTGTGTTGAATAAGGAAAAAAAATATGTGTCACAGTAATGATACGGACCCCCTTGGGAATCTGACACACACACAACACACAAACACACACACCACACACACAACACACACCACACACACACACACAACAGGGGGGGGGTGGACACCTATCAAGGGATTTCCATATTCAATCAGCATCACAGAACAAAACTAATTTTCTTTTTCTATCGTGGCCAACATTTATGCCTATTTCTCTCTCTCTCTCTCTCTCCCCTCTTCTCTCTCTCTCTCTCCCCCCTCTCTCTCTCTCTCTCTCTCTCTCTCTCCTCTCTCTCTCTCTCTCTCCACGAATTATGTCATCTATCATTCAAAATTGAAAATATACTTTAATATTACACAATGAACGGAAATATATTTGTTTTTATCATGCGTAGCTCCCATTGTTACCGTGACATTCTAATAACTTTGGCAATTAAGTATAACGAAAATATAAATACCATTAACTCATAAAGAATTAAACATATATCATATACATTTTATTTAGACAGCTTGTTATAACATAGGAACATATGAATGAGGGTTGCTTTTATATATCTCTGTCTGTCTATCCTTCTGTCTGTCTATCTGTCCTTCTGTCTGTCTATCTGTCTTTCTGTATGTATATCTGTCTTTCTGTCTGTCTTTCTAACTGTCTATCTATCTATATGTATGTCTGTCTGTCTGTCTGTCTGTCTATCTGTCTATCTGTCCTTCTGTCTGTTTATCTGTCTTTCTGTATGTTTATCTGTCTTTCTGTCTGTCTTTCTAACTGTCTATCTATCTATCTGTATGTCTGTCTGTTTGTCTGTCTATCTGTCTATCTGTCTTTCTGTATGCCTATCTGTCTTTCTGTCTGTCTTTCTAACTGTATATATATATATCTGTCTGTCTCTGTCTGTCTGTCTGTCTGTCTGTCTGTCTGTCTGTCTGTCTGTCTATCTATACATCTATTAATCTACCTTCGTACCAACCAATATACTACCAAACTATCTATTACCAACCTATGTATACCTATCTATCATCTAAACATCATCTACCTATCTACCTACTGTATCTTCAACGTTCATATAACCACTTAGCCATAACGCCATAACATCCCACAGAAGGTTATCCTTACGTAAGTGCTACAGGGCGTTACATCATTGTCTATAGCGCACGGAAAGGGCGAGAGGCGGGTCTGGTAACACTGCGCCGTAGCCTGCAGGTGATATTTGGTTTCGTAAGGATCGAGCGTACATGAAAAATGGACAAGCCGCTGGGTGACCTTCGCAGAATGTCACGAGTCTATTTAAAGCCGCGTTGAGGGGGAGAGGAACCACCCAGGCGACACCCGACCTGGCTAATTATTCACCTGAGCAGTGGCATCAAGGTGAGAGGACTTGTTAGGTAAGCTGAGGGGGAACAGAGGTAGGAGGAGAGGAGAGGTGATACGAGAGGCTTAGAAAGATGGGGAGATGGGAGAAAATAGGTATGCAAGGTAGAAAAGGTTACGGGAGAGAAGTGTGTGGGAGAGTGGAAGGTTTGTAGAGATGGGAGAGGAGGTGGAAGGGGAGGATGAGGGAGATGGGTGGGTGGGTGGTAGGTGTGTAGGGATGGGAGAGGAGGATTAGGGAGATGGAAAAGACGAATAAGAGAGGGAATAAGGCTGAGGTAAGGGGTGTTTGAAGGGAGAGAAGGAGGAGGAAGAGGATTAGGTGAGATAAGCTGGATATTGGAAAGGGAGGAAAGGTATATAGGATAGCAGGGAAAGGAGGAAAGGGAGAGACGACAGATGGAGAATAAGGGAGGAAAGATGGAATGATATGAAAGGAAGTAGAAGAGGAGGAGGTGAGGAGAAGAAAGGGAAGAACAGAACCACGAGATGATGTAGTGCTAAATATATAGACTCTTCCATTTTATCTCTCCTCCTCCTCCTCCTCCTCCTCCTCCTCCTCGGAATAATAAATTTATCTCGCGGGCCTCTGATGCTTACTCTCATTGCGTGAAATGATTGCTAGTCGCGTCTACACAGCCGCTCCCACACGTCTCAGACAGTCCCGAGTTAACGGTCACTACTACTACTTTTGACCTGTGACGGGCTGTGGTTCAGTAAGGGCCCTGACAGTTAGTGACCGCCATCGGGATTTATGTATCAGGGGTCACTGCTGCAGGGGGCATTGAAGTGTACGGCGTCCTACTTGGAAAGTGCACAACCGCAGTGGATTGAACGGAGCTGGGGCCTGATTGACTGCTGCCTCCCAAGAAAGCGCCAGGCAAGGCTGCCGCACCATCCTTGAACCTCCACACTGTGTTCCCACCATTACAAAACACACACAACATGACCCTAGTATCAAGCACTAAACCTACCCCCACAAACATAGTAGTAGTTAGCCATTGATTACAGCTTTCAACTTTCCTCACAAATTCCATGCAGTTTTTCTATACTGCATGGTATCACTTAATTTCCGGCCAGCTTCGGCTGGAGGGATGGGTGGGTGGGGAGGAGCCTTCTACTTTCCTATCCTTTCTCTCTTATTATCTAGTTAGTGTAGTGTAGTTAAATCAAACAGCCATGTAAGGACCTAATGGTCTGTTGCTGTTTGTGTTTCCTTTGTATTCCTTTGTATTCCTTTGTATTCCACCTCCTCCTCCTCCTCCTCCTCCTCCTCCTCCTCCTCCTCCTCCTCCTCCTCCTCCTCCTCCTCCTCCTATGCCCTTTTCTCCCACCTTACCAAGACAAAAGACAAATGGCGTAACCACTTTCCTCCTCCTCCTCCTCCTCCTCCGCCTCCTCCTCCTCCTCCTCCTCGGGCCCTGAGGACACACGGAAATTGTCTTGCCTTGAAGGAAAGCCAAAAGGTGTGCGTCCTCTTGTTCAAACGACCACAGATCCGGCTGCAGGAAGGAGGGAAGGAGGGAAGGAGGGAAGGAGACAAGGAGGGATGGAGACGAAACTCAAACAGGACAAAGGAGTGACACAAGGACGTGGAGGAAATTAGGACCCCAGGAAATATGAAGACACAAAGTAAAATAAAAATAAAAACCTGGAAAAACTACAGAATAAATAACAAACAATAAGAAAAAATGCTACTTCTCTACAAAAAGAACAAAATGCCATCTTTTCCACGACATATAAGATACTACAGCCTTCCATCTTCCTTCACAGTCCTCTCAACCATCTTCCTTCTTACTCCTTCTTCCTTCATAGCCACCCAACATAATATTTTTTTTAACCATTTCACGCCCAGATCTTTCCTTTGCTATATAAAATCGTCTGTTGTTAGCCACAAAATTACTAAAAGTGACTGAATATACCAAATCAACTAGTGGACAAGGATACTAAACAGGTCATAGCTATAAAATATTGCTTATATTCACTAAAAATCGTCTAATGGAAGCCGAAATACAATGGAATTTTCGTTCTGGGCCTCAAGGGGTTACGTATCTCAATCAACGAGGAAGAGAAGTATTCAGATCCATGACTGTTACCTTCAGTCTCTATCAGTCGATCCTGGCTTCCCTCAGACCGCTGGGAAATACCGTAATGGGACCGCGTGGAGATTTAATTCCTCTCTGAGTTACTGAAGGAGGAGGGCAAGGAGGAAAGAGTAGGAGGAGGAGGAGGAGGAAGAAGAGGAGGAAGAAGACAATGAGGAGTAGAGAAAGTTGGTGGGTTGAGTGTGGTATTCCAGTTTCTCTCTCTCTCTCTCTCTCTCTCTCTGTCTCTTGTCTCTCTCTCTCTCTCTCTCTCTCTCTCCTCCTCTCCTTCTCTCTCTCTCCTCCTCTCTCTCTCTCTCTCTCTATCTCTCTCCTCTCTCTCTTCTGTACTCCATCTCCTCTCTCATGTCTTCCCTCCCCCCCATCGCTCACTCCCGCCTCTCTCTCCTTCTCATCCTGTCTAACCTCATCCTCTCGCCTCTCGATCTCTCGAGTGTCTGACCGCCATACATAACCCCCATAACTATATGTCCCTTGTGTGCATGTGCGCGCTTGTGTGTGTGTGTGTGTGTGTGTGTGTGTGTGTGTGTGTGTGTGTGTGTGTGTGTGTGTGTGTGTGTGTGTGTGTGTGTGTGTGTGTGTGTGTGTGTGTGTGTGTGTGTGTGTGTGTGTGTGTGTGTGCGTGCGTGCGTGTGTGTGTGTGTGTGTGAGTCTGTCCATGTCACATCTCGGCTTACGGAGGCTGTGGTTTAACTTAACTATGTAGAAGTAACTTTGATCCCATGCAGGAGGCTCAACGCTACCCACCCATCCCACACCTGCTACACACCTGCTATCCATCCCACACCTGCTACCCATCCCACACCTGCTACCCATCCCACACCTGCTACACACCTGCCACCCATCCCACACCTGCTACCCATCCCACACCTGCTACCCATCCTACACCTGCTACACACCTGCCACCCATCCCACACCTGCTACCCATCCCACACCTGCTACCCATCCCACACCTACCACCCATCGCACACCTGCTGCACATCTGCGGGACGCCATTTCTCCTCACAACTTACCTGAAATGAGAAAAGAGTAAAGTCAGTTATGCATTACACGAACACACGAACAAAAATAATACGTAATTCATGACAAAACATTTTTTCCGGTCGTGTTTTTATACGAGGTGCGTCATATTAATTGCATCGACACTTTATTTCCCTGTCATGTTTTTTTTTACCACAAATTCACTCTTTTACTGCAATGATTTAGGTTCCCATATTACTTACTCAAATAATTAGGCAATGTACTGAAAAACAATACAAAAAAAACACTGAAAATTGTACACGAAATGACAATGGAGTAGGATACTGAAAATCGACACTTTAATAAGGAAATTTCCGATAATCTGAATATATAACACTAATACTAAAGCTAATCATTGTATTGAAGTAATGATTAATCTAGCAATGCCTATCATATTATTATCTCTTGTAGTAAGTTATGTTTAATTTGTGGTTTTTAAGGAATATCTGGAAGTATCATGTCATTGTGGATTGGTTGAAATAGGGACTTCTTATCATTGTAACTGAAAACTGACTCCAGATTCGTGTTCAGCATGCCCAAAAACTTATATACATTTTTTTTCAAACAAATCAATTTTCGATTTTTTTCGAAATTTTGTAAGGGGCTGTTTATAGTTAGTTAGAGTTCCCTTGCAAAATTTCGAAAAAATATCAAGAAATAGATTTGTTTGAAAATTAGTTCATATCAGTTTTCGGGCATGCTGAACACGAATATGGAGTCAGTTTTCAGTTACAATGATTAGAAGTCCCTATTTCAGCCAATTCACAATGACATGATATTTCCAGATATTCCTTAAAAGCCCCAAATTAAACATAACTTACTACAAGAGATAATAATATGATAGGCATTGCTAGATTAATCATTACTTCAATACAATGATCAGCATTAGTATTCGTATTAGTATATTAGTATTATGTAGTATTAGTAATGACAACACTACTTAATACTACTACTATCAATGCCTGACTTCTTTCTTCAAGCATTTCTACCTTTACTAACATACTCTCTCTCTCTCTCTCTCTCTCCTCTCTCTCTCCCTCTTCTCTCTCTCTCTCTCTCTCTCTCTCTCTCTCTCTCTCTCTCTCTCTCTCTCTCTCTCTCTCTCAAAAGGACTTGTAGAATACTAAAAATCTAACACATATAAAAGGAAATACCGAAAATCTGCATATATTGAAAAAATATGGATATACCAAAAAAGTTGTAAAAAAAGGTAATTTATCCATATGTAAAAAATCTGGATATACCAAAAAATTATAAAAAAAGGTATATAATCCAAATACGAAAAAATCGGGATATACTAAAAAAGTAAGAAAAGGAAAAAATATTCCTAAACGAAAAATCTGGATAAACCAAAAAGTTGAAAAAGAAAAAAGTTAAATAATCCTCCAAATAAGAAAAAATCTGGATATACCAAAAAGTAAAAAAAAAAGTAATTAATCCAAATACGAAAAGATCTGGATATACCAAAAAAAGTTGAGAAAGAGAAGGTATATAATCGTGGGCCTTGACTGAACCTGAATATCTAACACTTAATAAAGGAAATACCGAAGATCTAAGGATACGGAAAAATCTGGATATGCTAAAAAGTAAAAAAAAAAAAAAAAAAAAAAAAATCCTTTGGCTTGGCTGAACCTGAATATCTAACACTTAATAAAGGAAATACCGAAGATCTGAAGATACGGAAAAATCTGGATATACGAAAAACAGTTGTAAAAGAAAAGATACATAATCCAGGGCCTTGGCTGAACAATCCCTTCCCGGCGCAGTGCATTACCCGGCCCATCCCAAGCCGCTCAGGTGCAAAGTCTGGTTCATTATACAGAATAATCACCTGATCCAAACTTGTTGTGTTGCTCTAGCGGGGTGGCTTGATGCTGCAGTGTGTGTGTGTGTGTGTGTGTGTGTGTGTGTGTGTGTGTGTGTGTGTGTGTGTGTGTGTGTGTGTGTGTGTGTGTGTGTGGCGTGTGTGTCTGTGTGTGTGTGTTGTGTGTGTGTGTGTGTGTGTGTGTGTGTGTGTGTGTGTGTGTGTGTGTGTGTGTGTACGTGTGTGTGTGTCGGGTATGTGTGTGTGTGTGTGTGTGTGTGTGTGTGTATGTGTGTGTGTGTGTGTGTGTGTGTACGTGTGTGTGTGTGTGTGTGTGTGTTTGTGTGTGTGTGTGTCTGTGTGATGTGTGTGTGTGTGTGTGTGTGGTGTGTGTTGTGTGTGTGTGTGTGTGTGTGTGTGTGTGTGTGTGTGTGTGTGTGTGTTGTGTGTGCTTAACAATCCTGCATGAACACATATCTTCACCGTGAGCATGAATATGTATGTATGTTAAATCCCCGAAGCTTATGTTTACATTTACTGTACACTCGTAAACAGTGCGAGAAGGTACACAGCCCTATTTTCCACAATGGTCTTGTTATGTGCATGATACAACACGAACACGACACATGTACACTGTAGAGTCTAAACAAATAATGACTGTGCTGAGTATCATTCTAACAGCCAGGATGATAATGATAACAATAATAACAATAACAATAATAGTAATAATAGTATTCATGAAAACAATGATAACAATTACTGGGATTGTTTTTGTTAGTAATAATAATAATAACAGTTATCATAAGCAACAACAACAACAAAATTTGCTCATTTGGGACACAAAATTAAGTCGACCTGAGGAATTAGCACATTTAAGTAGAGTGTTGTTCATCATAAACCCTGAATAGTATGTCCTCTTCCCCTCCGCTCCTCTCATGATTCCCTACTCTTCTCCTTCCTTCCTTCCTTCCTTCCTTCCTTCCTTCCTTTCTACCTTCCTTCCTTCCTTCCTTCCTTCCTTCCGTCGTTCCTTCCTTCTTTCCTTCCTTCCTTCCTTCCTTCCTTCCTACCTTCCTTCCTACCTTCCGTCCTTCCTTCCTTTCTTCCTTCCCTCCTTCCTACCTACCTTCCTTCCTTCCTTCCTACCTTCCTTCCTTCCTTCCTACCTTCCTTCCTTCCTTCCTTCCATCCTTCCTTCCTTCCTTCCTTCCTACCTTCCTACCTTCCCTCCTTCCTTCCTTCCTTCCTTCCTTCTTCCTACCTTCCTTCCTTCCTTCCTTCCTTCCTTCCTTCCTTCCTTCCTTCCTACCTTCCTTCCTTCCTTCCTACCTTCCTTCCTACCTTCCGTCCTTCCTTCCTACTTCCGTCCTTCCTTCCTTCCTTCCTTCCTTCCCCTCCTACTACCCTTCCTTCCTTCCTTCCTACCTCCTTCCTACCTTCCTACCCTCCTTCCTTCCTTCCTTCCTTCCTTCCTTCCTTCCTACCTTCCCTCCTTCCTTCCTTCCTTCCTTCCTTCCTTCCTTCCTCCTTCCTTCCTTCCTTCCTTCCTTCCTTCCCTCCTTCCTACCTACCTTCCTTCCTTCCTTCCTTCCTTCCTACCTTCCTTCCTACCTTCCTACCCTCCTTCCTTCCTTCCTTCCTTCCTTCCTACCTTCCTTCCTTCCTTCCTTCCTACCTTCCCTCCTTCCTTCCGTCCTAACCTTCCTTCCTTCCTTCCTTCCTTCCTTCCTTCCTTCCTTCCTTCCTTCCTATTTTTCCTCCTCCTCTTTCGGTTCCCTTTCCTGCTCTCCAATTATGTCTGTTTTCATTTATAAGTTTTGTCTCCAATAGTTTCTTCCTTTCAGTCGGCTTCGGTATTACGTATATTATTATCTTCTCCATAAAATACTACAACGTTTTTATCGTTATTTCTTTGCCTTCAATTAGCTGTTCCTTTTCTGGTCCATTATTTGACCCTCTCCGACCCAATTCCATTTCCCTGTTTGCTTCTGATGTTTTTCTTTCATTCTTGTTTGACGTTCGTGCCCTCCTCCTCCTCCTCCTCCTCCTCCTCCTCCTCCCCCCCCACCCCCTCCCCCTCCTCCTCCTCCTCCTCTTTCTTCTCTTTCTCCTTCGACTCATTTTCCTCTCCTTCTCCTCTCCAGAAAGAAACATTTAAGGTCAACTCAGTCACTCCCAAAATTTTGAAAACTGCTGTTACTCCACAAGTCATTTTCTTCTTTCTTTGCCTTTCTTTTCACTGCTTCCTTTGCTTTGTTATTTTCTTTTAATTTTGGTCTGATATCTAAGCTTCCTCTTCTTCTTCTTTGTCCTCTTTTCCTGCTTTTCCTTTTTTCTTTTTCCTCTATTCCTTGCACTTATACTTCCTCTTCCTGCACTTCCACTTCTTCCCCTTCGTAATTCTTCTTGTCCTCCTCCTCCTCCTCCTCCTCCTCCTCCTCCTCCTCCTCCTCCTCCTCCTCCTCCTCCTCCTCCTCCTCCTCCTCCTCCTCCTCCTCCTCTACTACTCGTAAGCAAACAACAAAAGTAATTTCCTTAGATACTTAAAAATACACATCACATATTTTCCAGACACATACCCATAAAAAGAAGATGTGAGAGACTATAATGCCTTTTTACTTGGCAGCGAAACAACGTGAATTAACGGTGACAAAGGCGCTGTCTCTTCTATTTCAGCCACAACAAAAGCATTACCTTCACGTCACTGATGTTGATTCAGGATGCTGAGAAAAAAATAGATAAATGGTCACATGCGAGAATAGAACACTAGAGTGATGAATGTTTTGTGGAGGAAATGAGACAACTAGATGTGCTGGTG
Source organism: Chionoecetes opilio (assembly GCA_016584305.1). NCBI lineage: Eukaryota > Metazoa > Arthropoda > Malacostraca > Decapoda > Majidae > Chionoecetes > Chionoecetes opilio. Next base: position 91,333 of record JACEEZ010008466.1, on the reverse strand, counting down.
CCTGGAACTTGTTTTAGGTGGTGAGAGAAAGCAACACTCGGGTTGTCAAAGCCATCACAGTATTGCTCATCAGATCATCACCGCAGACAAGAGTAGCAAGGGTACAAAAGACAGCCAGCGTAACTCTCACATCAGTGAAAGGATACAATTAAAAAGTCAATGACTTCATCAATCATTCATGACCCATCAATGAATCATGATCATGTTTAATGAACTATTTGAAAAAAAATTAGAAGTTTAGTCTTTCATTTTGTGGACCCAATAGGGTCATTAGAGGCACCCAATATCACATTCATAGTGATCAGTCATGCTTAACTAATCTTAATTACTTTGCTGTACGAAATTTGACATTTCCCAATACCCGGCCACCAAAGTGATCTATTCAGCCTACAAAATAGGCAAAAAAGTTCCTATCAAAAGGTTTTATCTCAAACCTGCACCCTGGTGGGCCGGGCAGGTGATTTATGCGTGAGGGGCATCGATTGCCTTCACGCCAGCAATAATGCCTCGTAATCAAGGCGCCGCCCCGAACACTGCCGCGTCAGCAGTGGCGCAGCGCTCAGCACAGTCACAACGCACACTGGTCACGTGACTGCTAAATGGTTTACACGACGACCAATCAGATTGGTGACACAGATAGTTACTGATGACATTGAATTGAGCGATGAGGTTGTCTGAACGCAGGACCAAAAATTGTAGACGAACTGAAACAAATTAATCAAATTTGAAGAAATGGAAAATGCCATTCAAAAACAGGAATAAAGTCATGACGCCCACTGGCCACACACATGGACACTCGGGCTTCTGTGTGTACGTCTCATCACAGGGTTACAAAGGTTTCATGAGTTAGCTTCAAATAATAGTGAGTACTTCAAATATAGGAATACTGATCATGCACATTAGCTAACAAGGCAAACATAACGACGAACTCAACACCAGCCATGAATAAATTTTTACTATTAACCACTGAAAATCGCAACACAATTCTTGACATTTGTACAACACTTCAGGTTTGGATCCTGTAATACTCTGCACAGTATATGCTATAGCGCGGGAGAGCGCCCTCTGAGAAACTGACATTAATGAATCATTACGTTGCGAAATTGCTTGTGTAATGACAGGCGAAGATGATGAAGTATGTTGTGATGCAAACAAAACAAGGATTGACGAAGATTTAATAGATGCTCTGAAATATAATTAATCTTCGATAACCTTTGCGTTACACCTTTACTTTACATAAACCACAGCGCGTTCACGACAAGGCACGACGCATACCTATACCAGACAACACAGACAACATTATTACTGCAGGTGAGGTCTGAAGGTGAATCACGATCACATACAATCTAGTAATGCATTTCTTCGCCCACAACAGACGCAAAGTTCCGCATTACTCGAAGTTATAATATTACAATCCTAAACTTTTCCAAATTTTCTTTCTTTGATATGAATTTAATGCTGGTCTCCACAGATACATGACGCTTTTATCTATCTCTTTGTTCTGATTTGTTTGAAGCGGCGGGACGGGAGGGCGGACAGGCGGGTGGGCGGATAGGCGGACAGGCGGGGATAGAGGTAGAGGTACACCCTATTCTGCCCTCCCTTCCTAGACGTAGATATCCTGGGCGGTAGTTCGGCAATGGCCTATCTACACTATGCATCGGAAAGGTCTCTCCATATCTCTTTGCCCTTTGTATTTCTCCCAACTTATTCTCCTCCTACTGCACTGTCTCCTTTTGCTCCTCCTACTACACAACTCTCCTCCGGCTCCTCTCCTCCTTGTCCTTCCCCACGACGAGCCACAGAGGACTACTACTACTACTACTACTACTACTACTACTACTACTACTACTACTACTACTACTACTACTACTACTGCTACTACTACTACTACTACTACTACAACTATTACTACTACTACTACTACTACTACTACTACTACTACTACTACTACTGTTGCTGCTGCTGGTGTTTCTGATGCTGTTCATGGACCAGATAGAGAAAGAAGGAAAGAAGGAATGAACGACTCACTTGAAAAAACGGATGAAAATGTAAGATGAGTACAGAAATAAAAAGAAAAAGCTTTATATAGAATGAACTGAATCTTCTTTTTTCTCTCTCTTCACTCCTTTTCCCTTGCTCTTTCCCTTTCCTACTTTCTCCACACTTCATCCTCTCTTTTTCCCTCTCCCTTTTTCTTTCTCATTCCTTTATTCCTTCATATCCTCTCTCATTCCCTCTACTTCCTTCTTCCTTCCTTCCTTCTCTTCCCTTCCCTCTAATTCTTCCTTCTTTCCTTCCTTCTCTTCCCTTCCCTCTAATTACATCTTCTTTCTATCTTTCTTCCTTCCTTCCCTTCCTCTCTGCCTCTATCCGCCCCATAAGACGCACTGCAGGTGAAGAGAAAAAGAAAACGTGGTCGCTCCTCCTCCCGTTTTAAGGCAGACTCCTTAAAACCAAGTTAATTTATCGCCCATTAATATATTTCCCTACCCTTGCTCTTCCATTATCCTTCATTACCGCCTGCTTTAATGGCGTTGGCGATGGAGGGGAAAAGGGGGAAGGGGAAGGGGAAGGGGGAGGGGAAGGGAAGGGGAAGGGGGAGGGGGAAGGGGAAGGGGAAGGGGAAGGGGAAGGGATTGTTCTTTTTCTTACCGGCACCGGATTTATTGGCGTGTGTGTTAAAGGGTATTTGTTAGTCTCTTAATCTTAATTAATTGAGCTTGAAAAATCAGGGGATGAATGAGAGAGAGAGAGAGAGAGAGAGAGAGAGAGAGAGAGAGAGAGAGAGAGAGAGAGAGAGAGAGAGAGAGAGAGAGAGAGAGGGGAGAGAGAGAGAGAGAGAGAGAGAGAGAGAGAGAGAGAAGAGAGAGAGAGAGAGAGAGAAGAGAGAGAGAGTGTGTGTGTGTGTGTGTGTGTGTGTGTGTGTGTGTGTGTGTGTACGAAACTAATTAGTATTGTATTTTTCCTCGTCAATACTACCAGTTTTATACAATTGTCATTATCACGACCCTTCCTTCTAACGTTACAAGGAAAACTCTATTACTGTGTTATAACCAAGGATATACAAAAATCAGAAACAACATCACCCTCTTGTTATACCATCTAATGTGTACTACGTGTGATATTAACCCCTTCACGCCCAGATCTTTCCTTTGCTATATAAAATCGTCTGTTGTTAGCCATAAAATTACGAAAAGTAACTGAATATACCAAATTAGTTCGTGGACAAGGATACTAAACAGGTCATAGCTATTAAATGATTGCTTCTAGTCACTAAAATCGTCTAATGGTACGTAGCTAAAGTACAATGGAAATTACGTTCTGGGCCTCAAGGGGTTAACAGTATTTCAACCCTCTGATTCCTTCTTCACAGCTTACCAAGGCGTATTTTTCTTCCCTTTGTATACCCTTTCCCTATTCCCTTTGTTTACATCTGGTATCCTTACCTTACCTATCCTCATATTCTGGTCTACCTGCTACATATTATCCCATGCCCTTTATGCCCTACCTTATACCCCTGCCCAAAAAATTTAACCTATACCCATGCCCTATATACCCTACCCTATACCCCTGCCCTATATACCTTAACCCATACCCCTGCACTATATAATCTACCCTATACCCCTGTTCCTGCCTTATAACTATCCCTATATTCTAACTGCAGTGAAGTTATATTAGTGAATTCGGATTCCCCTTCTAACCTGAATGCCTCTAACCACTTTTTTTTCTTTGTAGGCTTCATAGGCTTACCCTGACGTATTATTTTTTTCTTCTTCTTCCCTTTGTATACATCTGGTCTCCCTACCTTACCTATTCCCTCTATTCTGACTGCAGTGATGTTTTATAAGTCAACTGTGATTCCCCTTCTAACCTGAATGCCTCTAACCACTTTTTTTTCTGTAGGCTTCATAGGCTTACCCTGACGTATTATTTTCTTCTTCTTCCCTTTCTATACATCTGGTCTCCCTACCTCATAACTATCCCTCTATTCTGACTGCAGTGAATTGCAATATATGATACGTGATTCCCCTAACAAGTTGAATGCCTGTAACCACTTTCTCTCCCTCTCTCTCTTGCTCCTTTTCCCTTCTTTCTTACTCTTTCCACTCTCCTCTCTCTCTTTTTCTCATCTCCCTTTTTCTGTTCCATTCCCCTATTCCTTCATGTCCTCTCTCATTCCCTCTAATTCCTTCTTCCTTCCTTTCTTTGCTTTAAACCTTTATTCAATCTATGTCAACTCTCCTTTGCTCGTTCTGCTCACGTCTTCAATATTGTCATGATTATTTTATTCTTTTATATTGTCCGATGGTGTTCTAAAATGCTCTCTATCTTTGCCTTTATTTTGCTTGTCACTTGTCTCTCTTCATTTTTTCTCTTTCTCTTTCTCTCCATGCTCCTTTTTCTCACTCTCCTCTCCTCTCCTCTCCTCGCCTCCCCTCCCCTCCCCTCCCCTCCCCTCCCCTCTCCTCTCCTCTCCTCTCCTCTCCTCTCCTCTCCTCTCCTCTCCTCTCCTCTCATCTCCTCTCTTCTCCTCTCCCTCCTCTCCTCTCCTCTCTTCAAAATCTAGGTCTTCACACTCCCCCTTTTCAACGCAAATACACACGCCCTGCCTGCAAGCCTTTCTCTTTCTCTCTTTGTCTTTGTCCCCTTCTCTCTCTCTCTCTCTCTCTCTCTCTCTCTCTCTCTCTCTCTCTCTCTCCTCTCTCCTCCTCTTCTCTCTCTCTCTCTCTCTCTCTCCCCTCTCTCTCTCTCTCTCTCTCTCTCCCCCCCACTCTACGCAGTTCACTTTTGACACAATCTAAGCTTTAGGAGTACAGCTGCCACGGTTCACTCTCGCCCCAGTAATCCGTAGCTACTGGCCGGAAGCACGCGTCCCGCCTAGCCCCGTTCAGACCCGCTCCTGCTCCGCCTTCCTACCGCCCGACACTCCTTACCCTCCTTTCCATAATGTCACGAAATCCATTCCCCATTTTCTGTCGTTCTGTCGTTATGGGAATACTTTGCCGATTTCTGTCACTGTCTCTTATTTTGGGACTGTTTTCTTTCTTATTTCTGGGATCGGTTTTTTCTGTCAATTTGTGTCTGTAATGATGCAATATGTATTTCCTTCCAGTTTTTTTCTGTCAATTTGTGTCTGTAATGATGCAATATGTATTTCGTTCCCGTTTTTTTGTCAATTTGTGTCTGTAATGATGCAATATGTATTTACTTCCCGTTTTTTTGTCAATTTGTGTCTGTAATGATGCAATATGTATTTATTTCCCGTTTTTTTGTCAATTTGTGTCTGTAATGATGCAATATGTATTTATTTCCCGTTTTTTTGTCAATTTGTGTCTGTAATGATGCAATATGTATTTATTTCCCGTTTTTTTGTCAATTTGTGTCTGTAATGATGCAATATGTATTTACTTCCCGTTTTTTTGTCCATTTGTGTCTGTAATGATGCAATATGTATTTACTTCCCGTTTTTTTGTCAATTTGTGTCTGTAATGATGCACTATGTATTTATTTCCCGTTTTTTTGTCAATTTGTGTCTGTAATGATGCAATATGTATTTATTTCCCGTTTTTTTGTCAATTTGTGTCTGTAATGATGCAATATGTATTTATTTCCCGTTTTTTTGTCAATTTGTGTCTGTAATGATGCAATATGTATTTACTTCCCGTTTTTTTGTCAATTTGTGTCTGTAATGATGCAATAGGTATCTACTTCCCGTTTGTTTGTCAATTTGTGTCTGTAATGATGCAATAAGTATCTACTTCCCGTTTTTTTGTCAATTTGTGTCTGTAATGATGCAATAAGTATCTACTTCCCGTTTTTTTGTCAATTTGTGTCTGTAATGATGCAATAGGTATCTACTTCCCGTTTTTTTGTCAATTTGTGTCTGTAATGATGCAATATGTATTTACTGAGCTTTTTCTTTATATTATTTATATTTATATATATACAATGTTTATGTATTCGACATAGGAGACGAGGCCTTAATAGGAAAGAGACGCCGTGGTAGTGCATGGGAAAAAGATGGAAACTAGGGTAAATCTGGGGCATACATACACAATGAGTGAGAAAGAGAAAGAGAAAAAGAGACAGAGACAGAGACAGAGACAGAGAGAGAGAGAGAGAGAGAGAGAGAGAGAGAGAGAGAGAGAGAGAGAGAGAGAGATATGACACTTCAGTACACATGCAAATATATGGATCATTAATCAGACAAACACGCTGATTCACTGTTGGGCGAATTCAATACACAAGCTAGATCTCTCCTCCTCTCTCTCTCTCTCCTCTCTCTCTCTCTCTCTCTCTCCTCTCTCTCTCTCTCTCTCTCTCTCTCTCTCTCTCTTTCAGAAACACACACACATTCATACACAGAAACATGCACACAATGTAAAAATAACTCAGCATTTAACGTAAAATACAGCATATTCTACTATTTCCCTCTCTCTCTCTCTCTCTCTCTCTCTCTCTCCTTCCTCTCTCTCTCTCTCTCCTCTCTCTCTTCGTTCTCTCTCTCTCTCTCTCTCTCTCTTCTCCTCTCTCTCTCTCTCTTCTCTCACACAAAATGTACTGCAACACATTTTATTTCACTGTCCCTACGCCTCTCCTCGCCTCTCATACCCTCCTTCCTCCTCCCCCACCCTCACCGCCCTCCTCTTCTCCCCTTACTCTCTCTCTCTCTCTCTCTCTCTCTCTCTCTCTCTCTCTCTCTCTCTCTCTCTCTCTCTCTCTCTCTCTCTCTCTCTTGTAATGGCTCCTCCTACCCACTAACCCTCTGCAAGATCGCCAAGGGAGGAAACACCGGAATAGAATTTGGCATAGAGGGGAGAGAGAGAGAGAGAGAGAGAGAGAGAGAGAGAGAGAGAGAGAGAGAGAGAGAGAGAGAGAGAGAGAGGGGGGGAGTCAGAGCGCAAACAGGAAGAACAACAGAGGAGACAAAGAAAGAACACAGCGTACAAGGAAGGAGAGGAAGAGAGTTAGGTGTGAGACAGAGAAACAAGAGAGTGAGACAGAGACAAATACAGATAGAGAGTAAGAGCGAGGCAGAGAGACAGGGATAGAGACAAAGACAAATACAGATAGAGAGTAAGAGAGAGGCAGAGAGACAGTGATAGAGAGACAGAGACAAATACAGATAGAGAGTAAGAGAGAGGCAGAGAGACAGTGATAGAGAGACAAAGACAAATACAGATAGAGAGTACCAGAGAGGCAGAGAGACAGTGATAGAGAGACAGAGACAAATACAGATAGAGAGTAACAGAGAGGCAGAGACAGTGATAGAGAGATAAAGACAAATATAGATAGAGAGTAAGAGAGAGGCAGAGAGACAGTGATAGAGAGACAGAGACAGTGCAAGGATGGTAGGCTGGGTAGCAAGAGAGAGGCAGAGAGACAGTGCTAGAGAGACAGAGACATTGATAGAGAGACAGAGACATAGTGCAAGGATGGCAGAGTGGGTAGCAAGGTGGTAAAGAGAGATACAGATGAGAGGCAGGGGTATACTCTTAAGGGTAAATATGAAACAAAAGAGATACCGAGAAAGGAGTAGAGTGGGAGTAGGAAAGGGAGGGAAGGAGAGGGAAAGGAGAGGCAAGGGAGAGAAGAAAGAGAGAGAAGGTAAGGGAGAGCGGTAAGAGAGAGAGGCAAGGGAGAGAGGAAAAGGAGAGAGAGAGAAGCTGGGAGAGAGGAAAAGGAGAGGGAGGGAGAGGTAAGGGAGAGAGGAAAAAGAGAGGGAGGGAGAGGTAAGGGAGAGAGGAAAAGGAGAGGGAGGGAGAGGTAAGGGAGAGAGGAAAAGGAGAGGTAAGGGAGAGAGGAAAATGAGAGAGGTAAGAGAGAGAGAGAGGAAAATGAGAGAGGTAAGAGAGAGAGGAAAATGAGAGAGGTGAGAGAGAGAGAGGTAAGGGAGAGAGGAAAATGAGAGGCAAGGGAGAGAAGTTCAGAAGCTGGTCTTCCCAAAGTGTCCGTCTGGCAGAGCACGAGCTGAACTAACGCAAATAAACTGAAGCAAGACCCGAGTTAGAATGAAGCTAGTTTAACTCTCTCTCTCTCTCTCTCTCTCTCTCTCTCTCTCTCTCTCTCTCTCTCTCTCTCTCTCTCTCTCTCTCTCTCTCTCTCTCACAAGCAATCTGGAGAGTGGTAGATATACACGAATGATGTCAAACAATATTTACAGTTCGAAAAACATCACTTAGTCACCACCACCACCACCACCACCACCACAATCACCACCACCCCCACCACCACCACCACCACCACCACCACCACCACACAACCACCACCATTACAACCATCACCAGCACCACCACCACCACCACCACCACTACTACCACCACCATCACCACCACCATCACCACCACCACAACCACCACCACCACCACCACCACCACCACCGCTACCACTACTACCACCACCACCATCACTGCCACTACTACCACCACCATCACCACCACCACCACCACCACCACCACCACCACCATCACCACCACCACCACCACCACTACCACCACCACCCACCACCACCACCACCACCATCACTTCAATCCCACGCCCGTGTACAGAATCTCACCCGCGCTGGCCATTGTTGAGCGAAGGAGTCTAATATCTCACTCCAGTCTCTCATCCCGCCGTGGAGAATGAGGAGGAGGAGGAGGAGGATGAAGGAGAGGAGGTGGAGTGGGAGGAGGTATGGGAAGAATGTGGACGAATGGGGAAGGAAGGAATGGGAGGATGGACGTCGTTAGGAAGGGAAAGGAAGGAAGGAAGGAAGGAAGGAACGAAGGAAAGGGAGAATTGTAAGGTGGACGTAGTAAGGAGGGGAAGGAAGGAAGGAAGGAAGGTA